>VDFB02229819.1:0-17882 GCA_007258455.2 Sequoia sempervirens
CATAGAACAAGACAATGGGTAGATGGAAAAACTACCCAACTGAAGGAACAAGGTGCAAAACTAAAATATGGGGAGATTGAGGACAAGATTGAAAGTGAAACTAATAGTGGAGTTATTGTGGGTTCATCAGGTGAAGCTCCTAAATACCCACCTTCCACAAGATCCAGAAAGAGAAAGTATGCACTTGAGTGCAAGCCTAAACATAAGGTGTATTCCAAGAAGGCGACAAAAGGTCAGCCATCAAAAAGGACAAAGAGAACAAGGACATTCATCCTTGAAATTACTACCATTCAGAAAGAGGAACATCATGAAGAGGAAGAAGAAATTGAGTATCCCCACTCAACACCTACCACTTTTTCTCATTCCACTATTGTCATCGTTGCCATGCCTCCACTTTTCACTTCCAAAGCTTTGTTCATTTCATCTCTGATCACTGTGGAAATCTCAATCCACCTCACTTCCACCTCACTAACTACTCTAGTAATGGTATTGGACTCTTCCTCTTCAAACAATTCCCCACTATCATCTTCCTCACGCCTGCCTCCACTACCTACTTTTTCCAAGTTGTCACCATCTATGCCCTCAACTTTTATGGCACCACCTATTTTACTACAAGCTTTCACAACATACATGTAGAACGTTTCTATTGAGCTCTCTAGGGTAATCCTTGACCCCAAGGTCCAAGCACTAATGGATCAACTTGTTGTTGCTCTACCTCTCCCTCCACTACCTAATAAATCACTAAAAATGGAGGCAACAATGCAAATCTTAAAGGAGATGGAGAGGCTGAGCACAAAGAAACACAAAGAGGCTATGAAAGACATAGTTGAGGAGGTCAAGGATTTTGACAGAGACGATTACTTTGAACATCCAAAGGGTGGATTAAGCATAAAATTAGACAAGGTGGCTTCTAATGAAGAAAGACCACAAAATTTTGAAGAAGATGTTGAGGGTCTTGATGAGAACTATGTAGTAGAGGCATTGGATCAAGAGCAAAGAAGAGGGGCTGCTTGCAGAGGAGAGAACGGCCTAAGAGATGAGAACCACACAAAATCAGGATGTTGAATAATTGAACAACAAGCCTGAGACAAGATAAAGGGGGCTTGGTGCAAGGAAAGCCGCTCAAAAAGAGGGAGGAAGAAGAAAAAGATGCAAGAAGAGCTCGAGATCAAAACCGGAAATCGACTGGGATTAGTTTCATGAAAGAAAGGGTGTTAATAGAAAGAAAATTATCAAGAAATGGAAGCTTCACCAAAGCCTGAAAGAAGGTCACAGGATCAATAAGGGCGATGAAGGCAATGAAGAAGATCAACCATAGAAAGAACAAGAGGAGGGTGATCATGAATCACCAAAGGTTCAAGCAGAGGTTCTTGCATGGCTGGAACAACAATTGAAGAAGGCTCTAGTGGTCATTGATTCAAAGGAAAGGCTAGAAGAAATTCTAACCATGGCCCAAACAAGGACCCAAAAGGAGAATAATTCTGAAATCAGATCACATATCACGGTTGATGACTCTAGATCTAGGATGCTACAAATTTCCACCCTAGTAGTAGGAAAAGGTGTGGGAGCCATCCAAGGGAAAGACTATTGAATATCTACAATCTATTTGGGCCCGAAGACCCCTGAGAAGAAGATGGATGACCTTAAAGGCTCAGTGTCCACCATTATACAATAGATGAATAAAGACCAGTCCACCAAGGAAGAGTTGAAGGAAAAGGTGGCAGATCTCACTACCTATATCCAATAATGGATGTCTACAAAAGAAGAAGATCCAATAGAATCATTTGTGCTTGCTCTACTCTCCAAAGAGGAGCTAAATAAAATGGAGAAGATGAAAAAATGGACCAAGTCCACTATGGATTTGTTTAGCAGGGTGATATACAATGGTGACATGGCCATCCATCATGCTACCAAGGTGTTCAATAAATTATGAAGTTTACAAAAGCAGGTGGAGGACATGATAGATACCTACAAAGAATTCTCTGAGTTGTATAGGATCACCTATCCTAAGCTTGAGAGCATCCTCAAACTCTCCTAAGAAACATGGGAAAAAGAGCTAGAGCTTCCGGAAGAAGATCATTGGTTGGTTGAAACATGGCAGATGAATCTTGAATATCAAAAATAAATACTAGATAATTCATTGTATGAATTGGAGCTTGATCATGAATGGGTCATGAAGCACTAGACATATAGTGAAGATTATCTAAAGATGATGACAGACTATGAAATGCTCGCTTTAGAGTTAGATCCAGAGAAAATCAAGCCATTATTTCACAAAAAGTTGGAACAAGGGGCTGGAGATATATTGTTGTCAGATTTCATGGATTTTTCTGCAAGGGCCTTCACTTAGTCATAATAGGTTATGAAGGCTACACCCAAGTGCACCAAGCACTAGGAACAAATCACTAACAAATTCAAGAAGATAGCCTTCCAGATCCTCATATTTGAGCTATCTGAAGAAAAGAAACTCATAGCCATGATCGACAAGTTCGTTGAGTATTCAACAACGTAGAAAGAGGTTGGGAAGCCTATCATCGATGATGAATACTTGCTAACATAGATGTAAAGGATGAAAGGAAGCTAAAAGATAAAATCATCTAAAAGAAAAAATAGGGCAAAAGATAAAAGGTCTATTTTTATATTGTAATATTTGGGGGTAGGTGAAACCCTAAGTGAAAATGAATCTTGACCACTCATTGTAAATGAATCTTGTCCATTTATTTCACTTTTTGAAAACTATAAATAGGGGATTGCTCCTTATTTGTAAGAGAGATGAGTTGTTATACAGACATGCTATTGCAAAAAAAAATGAGAAAAGCATTGTCTTGGTGGTTTCTTGTGTATTGCTCTCATGTGTGCATGATTCAATCTCCAAGGAGTAGATTTTTGCTTTGTTGTTTTAAGTTTTAAGTTAATTCGAGTTGTTAGTTGACGTTGTGCTCTAATGGTGAAGTATACTATGGTTTTTGATGTCTTCCTAGCTCATACTTTTGGTTGTTTATTGATGATAAACTACTCTGTAAAGTTAGTTTGAGCATAACTTATATTGTTGCACTTAAGTTCAATTGTTATTCATGCTTTAATGGTGAATGAACAATCTGAAAATCTACAATGAACCTTTGAAGATTGGGCTAGTTTCATGAGACTATGGGCTATCCCTAGTTAAGTGGAACTCAGTTTTAGGAAGTATGTCCATTGTAGTAGCCTGATTTGTTACAGTTCATCATTAGTGGCAGGTCTAGGAAACTTCTATCCCTTTTTCCTTTTTGCTATTTCTTTAAAATTTGAAGTTAAAGAAAAGTTCTAGCATCATTGTAAAGCAAAATTTGATGGAAGAGATGGAGTTTTAGCTTGTTGTTCTAAAATTGCAACAACTATTCACTCATTTCTAGAATTTATAGAACTCCATTTGCATACCCAATTCTCTCCATGCTTAATAAACTATAAATGCCCTTTGTGATTACCAAAAAATCACATCAACAAATTAGTTTTTTTTGAAAGTCATGACCTGACACTTGAGAGACCTTGGGGTGATTTCTAAAACTTAGTTTCATAAATTATATTTCAAGAGAGACATTTCACTTGTGCTTTATCTATGTTGAGAAGTGCAAAAACACCCATCAACACTTTTCTGCAACTTTCTCTCTCAAAAAATGATACTTGATTGTAATATGTTTTGTCCTTGAGTGCATTACTAGATTCTTTGAAATGTTTTATGGCATTGGTATTATCACAAAGAATAGAAATGGACTCATAAAATTCAATATTCATATTCTTTAGATTCTACTTCATCCATAATACCTGAGTGCAACATGATGCTGCAATAATGTATTGTGCTTCTATTGTAGATAAAGAAAATGAGTCATGTTTCTTGCTCAACCAAGACACCAAACTATCACCAAGAAAGAATGCTCCACCACTTGTGCCCTTTTGCTCATCTATGATTCTTGCCCAATCTACATCTGTGTATGCAGTTAGAGTAAAATTTTCACTCTTTGGAGACCATAGGCAAAAATTCATTGTAGCTTTCAAATGCTTGAAAATTATCTTTATTGCTTTGACATGAGTTTCCTTAGGTGTTGCCTGAAATCTAGCAACAATTATGACTGCTCTCATTACATCCAATCTAGATGTTGTCACATACAATAAGCTACCAATCATAGATCTATATAATGTTTGGTCTATCAAAACAAATTCATCATCTTTACTCAAATTGTATCCTATAACCTTAGGTGTATCCTATAACAATTTTCAACCCAAGAAAGAAAGATAATTCACCTATCATTGATATTTCAAATTTTTTTTGTATTTCCTTTTGAATCTCCGTGCACATGTCATCACTACTACCACCAAAAATGATATCATCTACATAGACCACAACTATCAATAGTTGATCACCTTCTATTTTTATGTACAAATTACTATCTAAACTTCTTCTCTAGAACCCTTACTACTGCAAGTATCCATCCAACCTCAAATACCAAGATTTGGGAGCTTGTTTGAGTCCATACAAAGTCTTCTTCAATCTACACACATAATCTAGATTATCATAACATTGAAACCCTTCTATTTGTTCAATATAGACCTCTTATTTTAGCTTTCCATTCAAAAATGTTGACTTAACATCCATCTGGTATATATTGAAGTTCATGAATGATAAAAGAGCTAGAAACATCCTAATTGCTTCCAATCTTACTACCAGAGTAAATGTCTCTTCAAAATCCATGCCTTCAACCTGATCATGACCTTTATGTGCAAATGTAGCCTTGTTCTAAATCACTTCACCTTCTTCATTCAATTTTTTTCTAAAAAAACCACTTGGTTCCAATCACATTCTTGCTTTTAGGCCCTGGGACAAGTTCCTAGGATTCATTTTTCTTTATTTGATTCAATTATTCCTCCATAGCTTCTATCCAACCTTTTTCTTTGACTACTTCTTTATAGGAACTAGGCCATATTTTTTATACCAATTCAAAGTGTACTTGATTATTTTCCTTCTCAAGTCTCTTCCAAGTTTGAACCCCACTATTTTTATTCCCTATAATTTGGTCTTCAAAGTGATTCTTCTTAACATACTTTGTTGGAGATTTTGTAATAACCTTTGAATCTTCATCACTGCCAGGGATTGGTTCTTCATCTTCTACTTCCAAAGTACCAGTAGACTAAATTATCTCATCAACTCTCACATTTTCATTTTCCACAATCCTCTTCAACATTTTGTTATAACATTTATATGCTTTACTTCTCAAAGAATAACCAAGAAAAATACCTTCATTGGATCTGGAATCAAACTTACCTAGATTTTCTTTATCCCTTTTGATGTATCATTTACTTCCAAATATCCTAAAATATTTTATTGAATGAAATATTCCTCTTCATAGCTCATATGGTGTTCTATTAGTCTTTTTTTTGTTCTAAGCTCTATTAAAAATATATAATACAATATAAACTGCTTCTCTCTAGTACATATTTGGTAGATTCTCTTTAATCAACATTGTTCTTTCCATCTCATGTACAATCTAGTTCTCCCTTTCTATAATTCAATTCTATTGTAGAGTTCTAGGAGCATAAAATTTCCTCTAGATCCCATGCTCTTCACAAAAAATTCCATACTTGTCAAAAGTGAATTCTCCACCTCTATCTGATCTTAAAACTTTGATAATTATTCCAGTTCCATTCTCTGCTAATGCCTTGAATGCCTTAAAATTTTTAAATTCCTCTTACTTCTCTTTTAGAAATGTAATCCAAGTTATCTTAGTGTAATCATTAATGAGCATCAGGAAATTCTTTTCTCCTTGTAGAATTCTATCCTCATAGGTCTGCATAAATTTGTCTGAACCAAATCTAATGGTTTTGATTTAGAATAATCCTTATCAAGAAATCTTCTCTTTGTCTATTTTCCTTCATGATATGGTTTTCAACTAGTAGACTGAGGCTTATTAATCTTTGGTATATACTAGACCATTCCTCCTAAGTTAATCTTCACAATTTCGTCAAAATTTATATGTCCCAACCTTTTGTGCCAAAACCAACTTTCTTCTTTTTGCACAGTAAGACAATTTTGTCCATTTAGCTCACTAAGATGATATGTTTAATTGCATTTCCTACTTCCTTTGGCAATCAATTCTCTAGTACTTGATTTCCTAATTTCACAACCTTCAGCACTAAAGGATAGCTTATAACCTTTATCACACATTTGACCTACATTTAATAGATTGTGTTTTAATCCTTCAACTTACAAAACATCATGAGTTTTTTTTCTACCACCATCAAGACTCAAGGTACCCTTACTAATTATTTTGGCAATAGAATTATTTCTAAGTTACAAAACCACCTTCAAATTTCTTTAAATTCATGAACTTACTCTTATCTCCAACCATGTGGCTTGAACATTTGTTATCTATGATCCACATATTCCTTTCTTTCTGAGCATGTAGAGTAGTTTGAGAAATCATTGAATTTTTTGACTTGTCTTCCAGAATCTCCTTCTAGATTTTTTTTGATTCATGATTCCTACTTTCTTATCCTTTCCTTCCATTTTACGGTAGAGGAGGAATCACAAAATTCCTTTTACAATTCCTAGAAATGTGTCCAAAATTGTTGCATTTGTAGCAACAGATATTAAAATTGTATAGAGGTACAAATTCATTACTTTTGACAAAGTTGTTTCTTCTTACCAGAAATTTTCTACAATCCATAGCCTTATGACCAAAAATTTTGTAGTTAAAGAAATAACAAGAGGAAAAATAATTGAACCTAGTTTTGTATCCTTGTCTTCCATACCTTCTTCTCCTCTTCTGAACTTGAATATATCCATCATTATGCATCCTTCTTTCATTACTAGAAATGATTCTTTTAGACTTTGTACTTTTGAAACTAGTCATTCTAGACTTGCATTAAAAGCCTTCATAGACTGTTTTGTCACCTTGTTCCTTTGAAAACCAATTTTGGTTTTGACATGCAGAGATATCTGACTTCCAAATATTTGATCTAGAGTCTTAGTACTCTTTCCAAACTTCATCTACAACTATTGATTCACTTTCTCAAGATTTTTTCTTGTAGTCACAATTTATGTTTCATGCTCCTCACAGTCCTTGTCTCTTGATAGCAACTTTCTGATTAGAACTTCTTCAATAATTTTTGCTTCTTCTATCTAGGTCTTTAGATCAATAATCATCTTATCTTCCTTATCTATATCTTGAGATACATTTTCTTTATCCTTCACTTCTTCTATAATTCTCTTCTTCAATATCTTAATTTCTTTTCCAACACATATCAATTCTTCCACAAGATCCACTTCATCTTCAATTTTTCTGAAATCCATTTTAGCATCTTCTTCTATAGTTTCAAAAGCCACAAATACAACCTTTCCTTTTTTATCTTCAAATATATCTTCATCTTCTTCATCAATAGAATAGTCTTCTTCCTCATAAGTGTAGAAAATTGATCTATTTAGGATCTAGGACTAATAGCTTTTACAGAATGCGTAACGTAAAAGATCAAGTATTACAACGCTTAAATGATTACAAATTTAAATGCTCAAATGAATTAAATGAACATAACATTAAATAAATGCCAAGATAAACTGAGAAAGAAAAGAGAGAAGAAATAGAGAGACGAAACCAAAGTTGATAACGGAGTTAATCCCTAAGGACTAAGTCTCCGGGTCCCTCTCCAATGGAGGACCGATCCGATTAGCTCCAAAAACAATTGAGGCAGCATCATCCCCTTCAAGCACATTGATAGCACAGCATCACTTCGATATACAGGAACAATACAAATCATCTCTCAAGCATTCTCTCGTTCTCCACCTGGACTTGGAAAAACAAGGACTATACCCCTCCTTTTATACAAAAAACTTGCCTAATTAGGCTTAACCACTTAATTAATTACATAATCTCCTTTATCAGTTCGTATCATCCTCTGATAGCTCCATTTAGTTTTTCTGTTCAGGTTGTTAGGGGTGGTTTTGATCTATTTTGGCTTATTTAGCCATTTGTTGAAGGCTCGGCCTATATTAATACCATAAATTAATCCGCTGCCACCATATCAACAGATATCTTTTGTGGCGCAGCGGTGGCAAATCCTTTTAGACCCCGAGCGGTCCGGGGTTCGAATCTCCGCGCTGTTTGTTTTGCTAACAAATCTTAACGAATTTAAAACAAAACAAAACTTTACTATACAAATATTAAGCACGCGCTCACTGCCTCAACGGTGAATCTAGCCCGATATTCCCGCCGAGATCCGGGTTCAAACCCGGCTGCTATTTTTACTAGGCCGTTGAACGAACCAAGCCACCGATCAAAAGACACGTGTCGCTTTCCAATTCGCCAAAACATCCGACGTGTGACGCTGACAAGGCGCTGACTGTACAAATCGTACGCTGACAAACCAGATGACGTGTCGAGCTCCCATTTGCTGGTAATGATGACGTGTCAAGCTGACTGGACTGCCACGTCAATGCTGACTGATTGTACGGACTGCCACGTGTCAGCATCTGATTGGCCCCGTACCGATGAATCACCTGCCACGTGTTGAGTCAAAATTCAACCATGTGGAATCCGTACAGTACGGACAATCTGCTGACGTCATCAACCGTACCCTCAAGTTGACTGAAGTTTGACTGCTTGTAACTCGAACATACGACGTTGGATTTCGATGAAACAAATGCCGTCGGAATCGTCTCGACGAGCTCTTCGCGATGACGCTGATTTCGTCAATTTCTGAGATGATTATTTTTTTCGCCTTCTGGACGCCCCTGAACCCAGTTTGACTAGAAGTTTGACTGGCCGTAACTTGCACAAACGGAGTCCTTTTCGACCCGTTCAAGTTGTGTTGAAATCAGGACATCGTTCTCTTTCTGATGAAGCTAAAATCTGGAGCATTGGGAACACTTCAATTTTCACTGAAATTATCCCGAATCATTTGTCCTTGAAAATAAAAGTGAGTAAATATTTAAAATACTCAAATCTATTTTCTCACCTAAACTCTTTTATTTGTTCCTTAATCCTAACCCTAACTCATATCTAATAGTAAAATTAACCCTAAGCACACTTATTTAAGAATTTTTTTTAAAAATGGAAATAATTTTCTATCATCTACACCTAGCTTCACACACTATTTCTCTCTTTGGAACACTTAAGTAATCTTATATTGCTACTACACATACCGACCTCCATTGTTACAACTCCATAGACCAATGTGACAAGAATTAAATGTGTAAAATATGCCTTCTACACTAATCTATGAGAGGAGGTATTTGCCTAAATTAAATTGATCATACATTTACAAGGAAATCAACACGAAAGAAATATACCAAAACACAAAGACTTATCTAGAGAAAATCCTTTTAAGAGAAAAATCAGGCACGTTGTAAAGCAACTCAATGTATTATTTAGTAATCAAATATTACAATACACTTATAGAATATATGCCTTTACAAAAGTATCACCAACATACCTAGAGCAATTCTAATACCTAATAATACTTACAAAACTCACTATGAAATCTCCATCTTAAGAATCAAATAAATAGGAAAATAAATACATGAAGCCATTGAAAATGATAATTTAACATTAAAACCACCAAAAGTATGACACTCAAATCCCTAGTCAAAATCTAATGCCCAAATCTGAAGATGAGTCCATAGGCTAAAATGACACACCCGTTATACTTGCCATAAGTTCATCATAATCCACTCACCCACTTAGGTGCTCCACTTTAGCTCCATTATCTACATTCAAAGATACCTTACAATATGTCATGACATGCATTATAAGTTTCTCTTACATTCATGGTGTGTGAGACCTAACTTTTGATCCAATTCAATTGATATTTTATTTTAATTAAAGGTATCAAAGAGCTCCATGTTACCATAAAGAGCTTACTTTGGTTAAGGCTCATTTTGATACTTTCTCAAAGCCAAAATCAACCTCTATAGCCCAAAAATTGTATTTTTGTGTCCTTAACATTAGGATGCAATTTTGAGGCACCTTTCCTAACATTCTCCCACTTTTAAAACACCTTGAAAGAGCAAGGGGAATGCTAATGCTACAATCTATCTTGTAGTGATTGAGAATCCCATAGGCTTACTACACCACCTAAACTTCTTTGTGCTTACTAGCTTCATCAATGCATATACAACACTATGCAAAGTGTCAAATTTCTCCAACATCACCTTCCCATTCTCTACCATGTTACAAAAAATGGTGTTAGACATCTATTTCCTTTATCCTTGCATGAAAGGTCAAGTTATTTGCTAAACATATGACACTTTTACTATTTCAAAGAAATTTGATAGCTCCCTGACTCAACCCTACATTTGAACACAAACTCATATGTTAGATGGTCTTCTTATAGGAATAATTAATTTCTATGTACATAGCCTTTTAATGAAAAATTAACTATGATATTTTGTTTATTCATCCAACTAATAGCACCACCAAATAAACTAATGAAATTTGTACTGATGGATCTTCTACTATTAACATGTCCTACCCAATTTGAATCAATGACTATCTATTTAGCATTTGATAAAAAAAAAGATTAATTGGAGTTACCCTAAAAATATATGAATATCCTATTAACTATTTCCCAATGATCTCATCCATTATCATACATAAAGTGGCTCAAGACTCACACTACTTGGGTACTATCTTGTCTAGTGTAGATCATAACATACATAGAACTCCCAACTACACTAGAATATGGAACATGCGCTAGATATCATCCATCTATATGGGTTTCATAAGACACTACTCAATAGAAATACTAATTCAACAAAAATGTAATCACTCAATGGTTTGCAATATGGTTTATTTTTATTTTTTATTCTTTTCTTTCACCTTTCTTTCTTGGTTATGGCCTCAAGAGGAGACTTGAGTTTGTGGAAAAATAAGTCTTGTGGTATGGATCGTGCAAATCCATCTTTCTTTCATGCATGTAAATTTTATGGAGGCCTCAAAACAAGTCTTCCAGTGGTAATGGTTTGTTTGTTTGTTTGTTTGTTTTTTTTTTGGACAAAAGTCTCCTTAGGCTTAAAAAAGTGAATGGGTGTCTAGAGAGGTGCCTTGAGCATCTTCATGGGGATTCACCTCTCATTTCTAGTCTTGGATTCGTGGGCTTGGAAGGTGAGGAACCCCGAGGGCTATATGGAGATAAAGGTGGCTACCAAAAATTATTTCATTATCGTGTTTTCATGCGTAATAAATTAAAATAAATCTTTTGAAGGCGGACCTTATTTTTTCAACTAGGTTGGGCTCTTCATGAAACCCTAGCATGTGGGTTTCAATTTGGCGGAGGAACTTCCTACATGGGTTCTTGTTTGGGTTCACCTCCCTCGACTCTTGTTGGAGTTTTGGCATAGCGACATCCTGCATATGATTGCTTTGCTTCTTGGCAAACCGGTTGGTCTGACTTAGCAGACTTTGGATCAAAAGGTTCTTTCTTATGCTCGTGTTTGTGTTGAGATAGATTTAAGTAACCCTTTTCTAGATTCTCTAGAATTTTCTTGGTTTAGATTCTTGGGTCTAATAGCTAGATTATGAAACCCTCTCGTTCAAATGTTGATTTTGTCATGAATATGGGCACTTGCAAAGGAATTTTTCTCACTTTAATCAGGTGGTTGGGGCAACTAGCTCAAAATCCAACTCAGTTCCTAAGAATGATAAAGGAAAGGCTCCTATGGCTGTTGATGTGGTGAACAAAGATTGTTTCATCTTGGTCAAGCCCCAAAATAAAGGGAGAGGTTTGAAAAGAACCTTGAAGGATAGGCAATATGATGGGGTTTTTAATTGGTTTGATACTTTAAAGGATTTGACCCAAGAGGAGGGAATTCCGGTTGAGTTTTCAATTGGTGTTGGGCCTTTGAGAGTGGATTTTTCAAGGAATAAAGGGATTGACTCTCTGATCTTGCCTAGGGGGAGACATACAAATTGAGCACATGACAACAGATATGCCATCTCATACTTTTGTTGAACCTGAACTAAGTGGGCCTATGGTTTTGTAGGGGGTGGATACCTTTGCAGTCTTGATTCCTTCTTAAGCAAAGGAGGCCCTGGATGTTGGTAAGAATAGTGGGACCTCGTAGGTTTTGGGTCTACAATCGAAATCTCTTAAAAAAGATCTCTGGAGAAAGCCTATAAGGTGGGTCAAAAAAAGACCTAAAGAAGGTTAAATTGATTGGGGAAAATTTGGTGGAATTGGGGTCAATAAGGACCATTGACTCCCATTTTCCCCATCCTTAGTAATGATTGTTATTTCATGGAATGTGAGGGGTATGAATAACATCCCTCAACAAAAGGCTATTCGTGAATTGATTAGTGCTCATTTTCCTAATATTATTTTTCTTTAGGAAACTAAGTTATCTATGGACTGCATGTTGAATAGAGCCCCTTATGGTTAGTCTCATGGCTCATGTTAGTGTATTGGGGCTTAGGGTACTTCTGGTGGTGTGGCTTACTTTTGGGATCTGAGAAATATTGTGCCTCTTTGGTGGATTTTGAGTCATTTTTCTATGTTTATGACTGCTTCTAGTCTAGATTCAGGTGAAAATTGTCTCTTCACCAATGTTTATGCTCCTCTTGAAATTATTGGTAAGGCTAAGTTGTGGGCTCATGTTAGGTATGTTCGATCTCTAGCTCCCTTGCTCTTGTGGGTCCTTGTTGGGGATTTTAATGCAGTTGTTTATGTAGAGGAAAAACTTGGCAGGAATGTGAGGTTAGATGATTATGCTAGCCTCCTTGAGGATAATATTGAGCTCCTAAATTTAGTTGATGTGAAGCCGAGTAATGGTACTTTTACTTGGAATAACAAGAGGTGTGGAGATAATGCTATTTCTGAGAGGCTGGATAGATTTCTTATTTCTTTTTTTTGGGTTGGTGAAAGGTGACTACTAGTTCTAAGATTTTGGATTGGAAAGGTTCTAACCACTAGCTGATTAAGCTATCTGTTGTTTCCTTCAAAGCTTCTAGGAACCCATCCTTTAATTTCCATCTAATGTAGTTGTGAGACCCCTCTTTTCATGATCTCATGAGTGGTTGGTGGCTTCAAGGGAAGCCTCATCATGGAAGGGCTATGTATTCATTTGCTAAGAGATTATAGTATGTAAATGTTGGGAAAATGTGTGTCAACCTTACAATTATATAAAGGTTATTGTTGATAGGATATATATATATATATATCCTAGTTACACTGATAGGTGTATACAATGGTAGCATGAGGTGGCATTGAGGAGAAAAATGTGAGCATGTTAACTTTTTCAGGAAAACAACTAAAATGGATGGAATACATTAAATAAATGATATATTGTAAATCTAGACCATTCATCATTAGATTTTAGATCTAATGACAGATATTTTGTGGACATGTCTTGCCCTATAATGTAACCCTATTTTATGAGGGCATTGTATTACAGTTGTGGTAGAGAGTGATGTGTTCCAAGAGTCTGATAGTGGTCGTGTTGTCTCTTGATCTTTAAGTGGTGATACTCCTGTGAGAAGTTGGCTTTGCAAGTATATTGTAATCTTTGTGATTTACTGAATAATATATTGGGAAACTTTTGGAGTGTGGGGTTTTTCTCTCGAAAGGGTTTTCCACACATAAGTCATTGTGTTGTGGTATGCATGATATTTGTGTTTATTTCTATTTAAGTTTCTGTAATTGCTAAAGATCTATAAAGTTTTGAATTATTCTCCTCTCAAGATTAGTGTAGGAAGTTGTTATGCTACCTTAGCTTCCTTATAACAAGTGGTATCAGAGCTTGATCACCTTTAGTTTTAGTTGTGGGTTGTTGGGTTTTTTAAACTAATACAAATTTGAGTGGGAGCTTGTGTAGAAGACACTTTGTGATCTTGTTGTAGGAATTTTCAGATGACAAGTTCATTAGGGAGAATAGAGGTGGAGAAATTCTCTAGAAATAATTTTGAGATATGGGAGCTAAAGATGGAGGATTTTTTGATAGATTGAGATATGTATGATGTTGTTGATGAGAATGTTTCAAGGCCTACAGATCTTACTCAAGTTGCTCAATATGATGTTATAGATCGTAAATCCAAGGTTCTAATCAGATTGTACTTGGAAGAATCTTTTTTAATCAATGTCCATGAAGAGACCTCTGCACAAAAACTATGGAAGAAGCTTGGTGAGATGTATCAAGCCAAATATTTAGTGAACAAGATTTTCTTGAGGAAGAAGTTGTATTCCTCGAGAATGGAAGAGGGTGGATGAATCACAGACCACCTAGAAGCATTCAATATGTTGGTGGATCAATTGGCATCAATTGGTGTCAAAATGGATGAGGAAGAGAAATGCAAGATCTTGCTTTGTTCTTTGCTTGATTCGTGGGATTCTCTTGTTATGGCTATTGGGAATAATTTTGTTATATTGAAGACTAAAGAAGTGGTGGGTTCTTTTCTTTTTGAAGAGATGAGGAGGAAGGTATTTATCATTACCAAGGCCCTAAATTTTTGTGGAAGACCTAAAGTCAAATGCAAGAAGAATGAGAACCGTGACAAATCCAAGTCTAGGGGGAGATCTAAATCTCCTAGAAAGTTCAAAGTTATTTGTTGGAACTGCGGTAAGCCTGAAAATGTTTGTAAGGAATGCAAAGAAAATAAGAAGAAAAAGAAGAAATTTGATTCTGATTCTAAGTCTGAGAAGGAAGATGGTGACACATTCATTGTAGCTTTGGAAACTCATGTAGGTAATGATGCATGGTTAATTGGCTCAGGTGCATCTTTTCGTATGACCTTTAATAGAGATTAGTTTTCTGAATATGAAGAATTTGATGGAGGTAAGGTGTACTTGGGTGATGATTCTCATTTAGACATTGTTGGTCGTGGTAAAGTTAAACTCAAGTTTCTTGATGGAAGAAAAAAAAGGATTAATGGTGTGTTGCTTATCCCTACATTAGCACAAAATTTGTTATCTATGAGCAAACTAATAGATGTGGGTGTGCAGGTTGTATTTTCTGATGTAAGATGCAAGATGGTTAGAGGTGCTATGGTGATCGTTAGAGGTGTTAGATATGACACATTGTATAAGTTGGATGCATGCATTGTTGAGTGCAATAGTACTTATGTGAAAAGATAGTTTGTGGAAGAAGTGAGGGTTTCACCTTTAGCATATGGTCATGGATTTTGGGTACCCAATGGTGCTCTTTCTTCTGAAAAAAAATTATTTGCACAAAGAAAACTATGTTATGGCACTAGATACTTGGCTACATTGGAGAAAAGGGTCTAAGGACCTTGAAAAATAAAAACCTTGTTGAAGGTTTATTTGATTGTAATCTTGAATTCAATTTTTGTGAGCATTGCATTTATGGAAATCAAAACCACGTTTAGTTTTACTCGAGTTCTCATAAATCTTGTGGTGTATTGGATCTTATTCATGTTGATGTGTTTGGTTTTGTAGATGTTCCTTCAATTGGTAAATCCACATATTATGTTTCATTTATTGATGATTATAGTAGAAGGACATGGGTATATTATTTAAAGAGTAAATCTAAAGTTTTTAGTCGATTAAAAGAAATTAAAGCAATGGTTGATTTGTAGACTAGAAAGAAAATATTTTTTTGAGGACTGATAATGGCAATGAATTTTGCTCTAATGATTTTGATAGATTATGTAAAGATTGTGGTATTCATAGAAAAAAGACAACTCTGTATTCTCCACAATAGAATGGAGTTGTAGAAAGAATGAATAGGACACTGATGGAGAAGGCTAGGAGTATGTTGAGTGGTGCTAGTCTAGAAAAAAGGTTTTGGGTTGAAGTTGTTGCCACTGCCTGTTACCTGATTAATAGGTCTCCTACATCAACTCTTGTTGATAAGATGCCTATAGAGGCATGGTCGGGTCGCAAGCCTTCATTAAGACATCTTAGAGTTTTTGGTTGTGAGGCATATGCACATGTTCCAAAGGAGAAGCGAACAAAGTTGGAGAACAAGGATGTGAAATGTATCTTCATTGGATATAGTTGTGGTGTGAAAGGATAAAAGCTTTGGGATCCTATTGCACAAAAGTTAATTCATAGTAGAAGTGTTATTTTTAGAGAAACTAAGCCTTCTTCTGTTACATTGTAGTCAAAACAAAGCAAACAAGAATATGTGATTCATTTTCCTTCTACACCTGAGAAAGTTGAATTGAGACCCAAGGATAGACAAGAAGTTGAGCAGAGCTCATCTAGCTCTGGATCTTTAGAAGAGGAGGAAAAACCTCCAACTCAACTTGTTCGTAGGTCCACAAGACATAAACAACCACCTGATGATTGGAGATGTATTTTTTCTTTGAATACTAACATGGATGAACCGAGATCTGCAGAAGAGGCACTAGGTATGAATGATGCAAAATACTAGAAGATTGCTATGGATGAAGAAATGGTATCTTTTGAAAAAGAATAATACATGGGATCTTGTACCATTGCCTGAAGGACATAAACCTATTGGTTGTAAATGGGTGTTCAAGAAAAATATTGGTTTAGATGGTATTGATAAGTACAAAGCAAGGTTGGTTGTGAAAGGTTACTCTCAAGCTAAGGGTGTTGACTATGGTGAGATATTTTCTCCTGTTGCAAAAATGTCCATTAGATTTTTTATTTCTATTGCTATTGCTTATGATTTAGAGGTTGAGCAAATGGATGTGAAAACTACTTTCCTTCATGGTGATTTGGAGGAGGATATTTATATGACACAACTAGAGAACTACATGGTGAAAGGTAAAATTAAGTTGGTTTGCAAATTGAAGAAATCTTTGTATGGCTTAAAACATATTCCTAGGCATGCGGTACCAAAAATTTGATACATATGTGTTGAGTTTGGGATTTGAGCATTCTAAATCAGATCATTGTGTTTATTATAAAATTGATGGTGATTGTTTCTTGTTTATTACATTATATGTTGATGATATGTTTTTTATTGGTAGAGGGAAAGGTATGATTTCAGAACTGAAATCTCAACTTGCTGCTAAATTTGAGATGAAAGACCTTGGTGCAACTAAACACATTCTTGGGATGGAAATTAAAAGAGATAGAGTGAACAAAAAACTATGGATTGGCCAAAGTAAGTATGTCAACTCAATTTTACAGAGGTTTGATATACAGGATTGTAGACCATTGTGTGTTCCTGTTTCAGTTGGAACAAAGTTATCTATGTTAGATTCTCCAACATCTCCATTCGAGATGGAAGGCATGAGTAGAGTGCTTTACCAGAGTGTAGTTGGGAGTTTGATGTATTTGTGGTTTGTACTAGACTAGAAATTTCCCAAGTAGTGGGAGTTCTTTCCAAATATATGTCTAATCCTGGTAGAGTTCATAGGGATGCAGTCAAAAGAGTCTTCAAATATTTGCACGGTACCTCAAATTATTCCTTATGTTATCATAGTAAGATGGCTGAAGATGATATTTCCCTTGATATTCTTGGTTATGTGGATTCAAAATGGGCAGGTGATGTTGATAGCAGAAAATCCACCAGTGCTTATGTGTTTACTTTATTTGGTGGTGCAATTAGTTGGATGAGTAAGCAATAGGATGTGGTTGCTTTTTCCACTACTGAAGCAGAGTATATGGTAGCTATTCATGCTTGTAAAGAAGCCATTTGGATTAAGATACTTTGTTCAGATATTGGAATAAAACAAGTTGCAATGACAATTTATTGTGACAGTTAGAGTACAATATGTCTAGCCAAGAACCCGACATTTCATGTCAAGACCAAGCACATTGATGAACAGTATCATTTTGTTAGAGATATGGTCAAAGATGGCAGGGTGAAGTTGGTTAAGGTAGAGACTTTGATGAATGTTGTTGATTATTTAACTAATCCTATCAGCACAAAGAAGTTTAGATGGTGTTAGAGACTATGGACCATTCGGCCCCTAGCAATAAAGGTTATT
>VDFB02229821.1:0-18412 GCA_007258455.2 Sequoia sempervirens
AACAACTCAAGCAAAATCATCAATCATGACAAAGATAACATTAACTGATTTACCACTTAGGGCAAAGAGCAAAAGAACACATACGGGTTTCCAACAAATAGCAATATAAATAAAATGAGATAAAATCTCCAACTCAAAATCAACTCACGAAACTTCACATTGAAAGGGTCTATCAAAACAATCCATAAACCACACATTCTAATAATATATCCATTCATTCAATAAGAAGTAACTTGAAACAATCTAAAAAGAACATTATTTTAAGGATCAATCATTTCCAACTTTTAAGGATATCACAATATTGCGAATGAAGATATAATCTGATGTCATAAGCCATAAGACACTAATTCTCAAGCATACTCTTCGAAACAAAATTTAAAACCATCAAACACATCAACCTCGAAGAACACTATCTTAAAACACTTATAACGAACAGGCCATCGAAACATTTCCATAAATATCCCACAAATCACACCCATCTTAAAACAATTACATAACACTTAAACCAATAATCAAAACACTTTGTTCAAAACAGCAATCACTCACACCTTAAAACCATAAAGACATTCCTTTAATTTAGGCATTATTCCAACGTTCTTATCACTTATTTTAACATATCCACTTAATTTAATTAAGAGAGTATATACGACAAATAATTATATTTAAAATAACTATCTCATCTATAATATAACCAACTCCATCAACTGTTTAATACGAATCCTAACTATAACTTTAAAATGTAATTACTAAGATAACAATTCTATAATTTACAACTTTATTATGATACTAATGGATTATTTCACATAGTAGTTTGATAAATAATTATCATTCACAGACTCATTAGATAACAAAAAGATAATTAAAACCATTTAACATTTAATCAGTATCATTTAAATTAATTAACCTATGAACCTGGGATTTATCCTTACTTAAAATAACTTTATCATTTAACCTTCAAGTGAAAGAAACTATGAAAATGTAGAATCACTTATCTCCTTTAGTGAACCCTAAAACTTAATTAACCATATAAATCGATTTACTTTAACTAAATACATAGTTCATTTATCTACAACAAAATTAAATACCTAATTCAATAATGTTGATTCCGTTATCGAAATAACCATTTTCACTTTAATTATTTACCTAATTCATTTCCTGGCACAATAATTCACGAGTAATTGTAGCAATATTTTATTCTAAGTAACCAACTACCTATTTGCCAAGAGTATCCATTAGCCAATCCTAAAAGCATGCGAGGAGTTTAGATATTAAGATAACATTTATTTCATTCTAAAAGAAATGTAAAACAATTAAAAGATATCGTGAAATTAATACTATAAAATTAAATTACCAATTAAGAGAACATGTAAGAAAATTCAAGATATATTTTATACTATAATTTTCCTTAATTTAAATCTCACGTTAAAAACTTTTAACCTATTTTTCCATCCTAATTTAGATACACTCGCACAACTTAAAGTCTAAAAGAGCACCTTCATGTGAACAAGTATTCAAATCAATTTCAACTAAATAGTCCTTTATAATCTGAAACCAATTAATTCATTTATAACTACACAAGTTAAAATATACTATTCACTTCAACATTCAGTCAAATATCTTCTAGAGGGAACATCCAACAGGTTGCCTAAAAAAAAACTAGAATGGTGAGATGATGTTCTCCAAATTTGAGGTGCCAGTTTCAAGGCCTGCAACGATTGTAGGTTAAGCAGAACATAAAATTGTTACAGGGCTAGAGAATTTTTGCGCAAATGCAAAAGACCATAGCAACTAAATGCAGTGAGCTCGAATTTTGACTCTATTATGTCTAAACCAAAATGGAAGCTCTAGATCAGAGGGTGGACATCCATCTAAGCTAAAAGAATAAAAGTGTTTGGTTGATCAAGAGGTTGAAGGCTCACAAGAAAATTGCAAAATATAGGGAAGTAAGTTATGATTGAGAATCGATGGTCTTACAGGGCTCACAATCGAATTCCAAATAAATCTAACCTTCCAAGAATTCTCACATAGCTTCGACTAACAGATTCGGGTGTAAAAGTAATCTACAACCATGCAAGAAGGGAAGGTATAACTGATTCCTCAAAGTGAGGGCCAAACAAAGAGCCGCCAAAAGAGAAATATTGTTCAAATCTTTAGCAAAAGAGTGTGGGTGGCAGTCATTTCAGAAGATTATGACAATACAGGAAGAAACAAAGGAAGACACCATTCTAACATCCATATATGACCCCGTGCTTCCATTTCAGGTGGCCGCCATCAAGAGTATTTGAAACCAAAAGAATGGAGGGAATTCTTTATATAAAATACGGCTATTTGATGCCTCATCATCTAACATTTTAAAATACGGCTTTTAAAATACTAAAAATAGTTTTCCCACAAACATAAATTGAAATGTGCAAAAAGTGTGACTGACAATGATATTGAAGAAAGGAAGTTAGGAATTTTAACAAGGAAAACAATGGGTAGATGATCATTACCAAATGCGACGCACATAGCAATAAAAAAAAAAATTAAGAGATTCACATAAGGGAAACTAGGAATCAAATAACATGTTAGAAGTTTCAACTTATAAAATCAACGGTAGAAAGCAGGGCTAAAGTCCCCGACTCTTGCCACAATCATAAAACAAAAAGGTTAAGGGAACCTCTGCAGACTTAGAGGATTTGATTTTCTTCTATCAGGCTAAGATGATTCACTTTTTAGTATGCTCCTATCCCTGTTTCCTTCAGGTATCTCCTTAATGACAAGAGGAGGTTACACTTCGATTCATCACAACTAAGACCCCCATACAAGCAAGTTTTTCCAGATAAAAAGATATTTTACTACAGTCCCCTGTACTATCTAGCAAAGATCGTAATCGAAGAACATGATTCAGAGATTCAACACATTCAAATATTCAGTGATAAATAATAATGGAGTACAACCCACCGAGGGAAGAAGCTGCAGGATAATGAAAATTGCATAGATTTGCTTAACCTAAGGGTAAAGTAATAATGCCCAGATTGCGGATTATGCCAACCCAACTTCATAGCCCCTTACTATTTCAAAATGAAGATGGAATATGGAGACTTCGAAGTAGCGAAAGGATTTCCATTGAAGCGCAAAGGATAAGGAAATCAGAGAAATTGTTTAAATTTTCTACACCTTTGCTAGTCTAAAAACTATAACGGTGACGGGTTGCTAATGGTTTCAGGGAGGCTATTTGATTCTACACAACCCTCAACTCAAAACGTTGAAACTGTGGCAGGTTGCCAAGTATATTAGAGAGTGAATATTGAAATTTGGAAACATCGCCATCTACTTGCATTATTATCAAATTTCACTCCTATCCAGACAACAGAAGGGAAGGAAAATTTATCCCAGTTTGAAATCATTCAAGTGACAATTTATGCAAAATTTCTTTTCTTTACTGTATTTCGCACACATGTTTTTATGACGGTTGCCAAACAGAAATGCGTCAAATTCAAAAAAGAAGAAGTTATACGTTAATTCTCTTACTCATAAGTCACGTATTTGCACCTCGCCTTTCTCCTTCTTTTTTCCCACCGCTGCGAGGATGAAGACTTGAGGTCAGGCACTCGAAGTAAAAACGCCCGTCCCTCTCTTCGTAGGTTGCCAATTATATTCGAAAATGAATATTGGCCCCCTCAAAAATCCCCCTCTTCTTGCTAAAAGATGGTTATTTTCAGGTGTTGCAGTTATCGCCTCTTTTCTTTCTCAGCCAGTTACAAATCAAGAATCAATTCCCAATCGTTACGATAGTTTGCCAGCCAAATATAGTTAGTATTTATTTTAAACATAAATAATATATTTTATTAGAATTTATTTCATCACCTTGCTTATCATAATAAAATTAAATTAGGTACCAAACTTTTACGGCTTTTCTTGTTTTTACCATCATTCAAACTTAAGTGAAATTTTAATATTTAATCCTTTCAATATTTTCTCACTTTTACATTTATTAATCGAATTTAATCATTAAATGATAATTATCTTTCCTCATCAATTCTGATTACATTCAATAACAAACAACCAACGATAATTAAATTCGCATTTATTATTGAATCTGATCCTTTATTTAATTCCAAATAAAACAAGTAACCCTATAATTAAATTAACTTTATTAATTAAATCCCAGCATAATATTAATGTTATTTCATAACTTTAAAATTAAATTAAATTATAAAATCACCACATCATCATGACATTACTAATAACTACTTACTTGACATCAACAATGACCAAACGGGGTGGGCACTGATTTAGTCATTGATTTGGTCCATTGATTTAGTCATTGATTTAGTCATTAATTTAATCATTGATTGTTGTTAACTTAGTCATTTATTTAGTCATGGTAGTGATTTATTTAGTCATATATTTAGTCATTTATTTAGTCATAGTCATTTATTTAGTCATTATTTAGTCATTAGTCATTGTTTAGTCATATATTTAGTCATTTATTTAGTCATGGTAGTCATATATTTAGTCATTGTAGTCATATATTGGGTCATTGTATTCATTTATTTTAGTCATAGTAGTCATATAGTATTAGTCATTTATTTGAATGAATCAATGATTTGAGTTATAAATTAAATCTAACTTAATTATTCTCACAAATTTATGTATATAAACTTCAAATATCATAGATATTCAATTTTTTTGTATTGAATTAACATGAAAAAAATGTATACAATCAACAAACAACTTTATGCATATAAAGCTCAAATATCATAGATATTCAAATGTTTTTTTTGTATTGCATGAAAAAAAAGAATATACAAACAACAAACAATTGCATGCCCAAAGGAATTACAAACAACATATAGCTGCATAAACAAAGATCCAAGAAATACATCCTTCATTGCACTCTTGGTTGCCATGGAAGACAAATCCAAGATACAATACAAATGCTACAAACATTGAAGGGAGAAAAGACATGAAAATATATAGTAAATGTAGTTATATTATTTGTAGTGCATATATTGCCTAATTCAGAGCAGTCTTGTCCTCCCATTCCAGTCGGACAACCCTTGAGAGAAGATTGGAAGGATTCAAATGAGAAGGATGACAACTTCCAATCTAGAAATCTCACTGGTCAGGGTCGGATGAAAGTAAAGAGTGCATGTTCACCTCTCCAATTTGACAAGCTACAACCTGAAAATAAAATTTCAATGAGGTTTTTAGAATATGTTTATTAAAATGAAAATACAACCAAGATCTAATAATAAGAACATTTAGATTTTTACAATATGGCATCATTTACCTATTTCAACAGTTCTGTGAAATTTCCTACGACAACAGAGATGATAAGAACACTTCCTTAAATATTTATTAGGACAATGAAGATGATAAGAACACTTCCTTAAATTTTTCTTAGGACAACGAAGATGATAAGAACACTTCCTTAAATATCCATCAAAATCTCGGCTAAAAATTTAATTATGG
The DNA here is from genome assembly GCA_007258455.2 of Sequoia sempervirens. Lineage (NCBI taxonomy): Eukaryota > Viridiplantae > Streptophyta > Pinopsida > Cupressales > Cupressaceae > Sequoia > Sequoia sempervirens. The sequence goes on from VDFB02229821.1 coordinate 5,461, forward strand.
TGAACTATGCCAACAGATATAATATGGAAACAAGAAATTCTTTAACCATGCAGGCATGGTGATATCAAATAAGGTCTTATCACCTAGCATAGGAAATTTAGTCTTTTCCTCAGATATGTGTCTCTTTGAATTACTGATGCTCAAATTTTGTTTCAATCAAATAACCTCATGCTTGTTATGGAATTAGTATTATCAAGTTTTGAACCCTCTACAATACTGCTTTAAACTATTAACTTGAGAATAAAGGATACAAAAAAGACATTGGTAGATGCTATGCACTGAAGCAGAGATTTCTTTGCACTAGTACCTATAAGATGATCATTGGTGTACTTCCATTGTGCATTTTATATCATTAATGCAAGATTTGTAAGATTGCAGTTCATTACTAGGAAAAGATAGTTCTTATATAAAAGTCATAAATTGGACCTACTATTCTACAACAACAAAATCAAAACATGCCATGCAAAAGTACCTTTTCTAGTAAAGATGATTCAACAATTGTCATCCTCATTAATGATTTCCCAATGCTTGCTACAATTGCATCTTCTCATAAATCAAACACGCCTGTATTCCTGACATTGTGCCCTACTGCAGAAAGTAGCATTGCATCTACTACAATTACATAGCACAAGAAAAATCAATTTAAGAAGACAAAATCCTAGTGCAGATAACAAACATTGAATGCAAAATAAAATCAAAAAATATAGAACAGAGAAAATTGGCAATATTTTAAAAGATGTATATATTTTCTCAAGAAGTAAACAAGATGAAATAATGGTTCTGTAAAGAAAGTCAAACAATTATATGTGGTAAGGAAGGATAAGGAAACATATGAAGGTATTTATGGATTTGTTTGCATTAATTGTAGGAATCTAGAATTTTGATTAAGATCTCATCATCTTGAGATTGACACAAAGGAGAGGGAAAACAAAAAATCTATAAGAGCCTTTATGCTTTCTATGCAAGTAAGGATAAGTCAGTAGACACATAATTTTGTATTGTTCTATACATCCATATATTAGCTTAAGTTGCTAAGATGAAGGCTTAAAATTGAGCTAGAAAATCTTTAAAAATTATGTAGCCTTTTCTAGGCTACTCACTAAACAAGTGGTTAGATATATCAAAGTTGAGGAAATGAGATTTGATATATTACAAATAGGTTTATTTAATGTAAAGTGAAGGTAAGATTCAATAGAGATTATTATGTAAACTGTAGATAAACTGCAACACATCTTGTGTAGAATTTATTCTCCATTGCATAGCTTCTATAGGGTCTTCTCTAGACACAATATAACTATTCTCATCTATTCTATGCATTTGAAAGAAAAAAAAGTGAATTCCATACATTGTTTGATAGAAACAAAACATAAAGGTTTGGAGTATACACAACCTTCTCCTTGAAACATGTGATATGCAAAATGTCAATGCTTAGACATGGAAATTATGGAGAACAAATGTAAGGATTACCATAAAGATGTATTCCCCCACAAATATCAAAATCAATCAATTAAATTATTTAGTGAAAGTTAAAAACATAATACTGGAACACATAAATAAACCAAATGAATTCACTATATAAGGTAGAATTGTCACATCTTACCAAGAACTTGTTTGTTTTGATATGTAGTTGTGATGAACATGTGTTGTAGAGAAGATGTTACAAAGCTTAATATCTTGGCATATTTCAAGTAGCGTCCAGATTGCCAGGTCATTGATGAGTGAGCTGATACATCACATTCAAATTCCTATCTATATATAAATATTTTTATATTTTTCAAATTCTTATCTATATATAAATATTTTTATACAACCATCCCAAAAACCCATCCCCTGCTATTCTATTGTGCCCATATTTGTCCCCAAAACATCATGGAATATAATATAAGTGTAGTATTTGAAAGAGTAACAAGGGACACCAAAGAAAAATGAGTTGTCCTATCCTACAACCAACACCCAAACTCTACCCAACAGGCAGCAAACTCTACCATCCCCCTTTGCCTAATGGTAACATCATCTTTCTACACTTTTATAGAACCAGTACCAATCCCCTGCAGGTAAGCATCAAACAAGAATGTTGTACCATCCATAGAACCTATTGCCATATCAGTAACTTGATGCTTAGCAGAATCTTTAACAAGGGGAGAAGGTTTCAAAGAGGTTAAGAAACCTCTCAAAGGCCCACCAGCATCCTTTCCCAAGCAGGAATAAACACTAACATTTATCTTACCCACATCACCCTAATTTTTTTGCATCATCCTACTCTAAAACCAGCCCCAAAGCTCTACTCCTCAAGTAGCAAACCCTAGCCCTAGGATCGTGCCATTCCAATGAACATTCATTCTAATTATATTTATTTTAGATTAATATCTTTAATTATATTAAATTAATTAATATTAACTAAATATAAAATCTAAATCTAAATCAGAGTAGCCAGATACGCCCCTACCCCTCTCTGGGCGCATGTATCCCCATATCAAATACAGATACAGATACAATACACCACAGATACACATTGGATACCATACCCACACATGCCCGAAAAATCTTGATTTTTCCAGCTGTGTCAGATGCTATGTGATTTGATTTTTAAAAAATATGGCATGAATCTTCCTAAATTTAATCTTAAAAAACTTCAATTGTGCAATTTTTTTTTGTTTTGTATAAATAAAACCTACACCAAATGAGGAAGACAAATGAAAAGAGATTTTCTAAGTCTTCTTCCAGCACAACTCTACTATTTTTTTGGCATTTTAATTTTTATAAATTTAAAAAGTTAATTGTTTATAATTTTATATTTATATTTAATATTTATAATATGTTGTTTAAATGTTAGAGATTTTAAAAACATTAAAATTTATTAATATATATTTAATTGTTTATTCTTTACTAGATTATTAATATTTAAATTTTAGTATTATTTTAATTTATATTTTCTTATTTGCTTTTAAAGTAATGAAAATCTCCTCTAATTACTTAGAAAGTATTTGTGTGAGTGTTTTTTATGAATGTCATATCCAGCCATATTCATTTTGAGGGTCTTAAAAAATGGCCATATCTGTATCCGATACCACATCCGTATTTGTATCTGTGTCCATGCAACTTTGATCTAAATAAATAAAATATTCAAAATATATATAAAAAAATATTATAAGTGTATTATAAACTTATATATGACTTTTATATCTTTAATATTATAAATGTTGTATGGGAAAGCAAAACTGAACCCCAACTCATAGTCGACCCTGTACCCAAACCAACAACTTAGGAAAGAAGTAAAGTTTCAAGAATTGGTATGAGGAAGAAAACAAGATATGATAAATGCAAACAAGAAATGGCAGTTATTTAAAGATGATTCTAGAAATCAGTGAGGCGGAATCAAGATCCAAAAACTCAAAATGGCGAAAGGTTGATAAGTAAAGATGGTGGCTATATTGCAAGCTGATAAAGAAAGTTATTGTCAAAGGATGATGTTGCTAAAATCATTGTTGCAAAGCCATTCATAGCATGGTGTGATGGTTAAATTGTGGCATTATTGTTGTAACCACCAAGGTTCAACCCCCCCGCTGGGCCATTGTGATCGCAACCATTGTGCCCTCACTGATCCATTGTGCTCATGGTTTGAGCCTTAAAGTGGAAGTTGTTGGCATTCATGCCAGTAACTTCATGCTCCAAACCCTTGCTGGGCTAGTGTGCCCGTGGGCTTTGTGCCCCTATTGGACTTACTAAGTTCACAGGTTTGGACTACTCACATTATTGCACTGTGTTCATGACAGGGATGAAGTCCTGCTTGTGGCCTCACCTAGCTTGGCCAAGGCTAAAAATTCCCATGTTATCAATCAACAAAACAAAAAAAAAAAAGTCATCATTGCAAAACTGATTATGGTCAAGACAATGCCATCAAACATAAAGGATTATTAGGAGACTTTGAAACCAAAATAACAAAAGATCAAAATGGCAATGAACAAGAAGGGAGACAAATACATAAAATTCAAGATCCAAAGGCACATAGGGAGCCACAAAACAGTATTGTTGAAAACAAGTTAGACTATTAGACCATAAAAGAGAACCTAGCGGGACATGTTAGTCAGATACCATTAATAACTCACAATTGGAGTTACTGTAGCAATTACAGCCTACGCATATGAATATATCATACTTGATGATGTTTATGTCTAGCTATGCCACATGTAAAAACAAAATTGGCACTTGACCAATTTAAAAGATTCTGTTAGGTGCAGTATGCAATGCAATGGAAAAAACATCTATAGCTATTTATAATTCACTTCTTATCTTAGCATATACTTCAGCATCCTAGTTAAGGAGAGAGGTAAACAATCACATTTTTCATAGCATATAAATTTTATGATTTCAAAAATGCCAACTATCACAGAAGAAATAAAAGTGGTACAGTTCCATTGTTTACCTGCCATCCCTTGCTCTGAAGTTCTGCACATGAAGCAACCAAGCAGAAGAGATTGTTAGAGAAGAGAATAAGAATAACGATTGTATTAGATTTTGGACTACCAATTTTTAAAATATAACTCATACTAACTAAAGAAATAATTACATTTATGTAAATGATTACCAAAAGGTAGTATATATCCCCCAGGCTTAAAAAATACTAAATCCAGCCTAATGCAATTAGCATTGCTGTTTACAAAAGAAACAGTCTATAAACATATAAAATATCAGAAATGTAGATAGTTAAAATTCTCGTGTTTGTATGAAGATTGGGAATGCTAAAAGCTTAAATGAAAGCCTATCAGTTTTTTAAGATGATCTGGAAATGGTAGTGCTTACTTCATGCACCAATAAAAACATTTAGTAGCACTACGATACTCATTAAAATTTAGAAAAAGAATATAAGTTCAGTCTGTGATACAACCTAATTCATGATAAATATTTTCAAAGGCTTATGGCAGATTTCCATCTAGAAAGTTTATGTATATCCCAGACAAAGGAGAATGCTAATAATTAAAGAACAACTAGAGATATATAGAAGATAGCTTTAAAAAGCAATCCAAAACTTTGCACTTTCCAGTGAACTGCTCCTGTAATTATACAGGAGACCATCTCAATGTTCTTGAAGTATTATCAATAAAAAGATCAGACAATGTATCATATGTTCCATTGTTAATGCAGTGGAGGTAGCACTTGTAGACTAAAAATATAAATTCTTGTCTCTACAACATCTAAACACTAAAAGGCTATAAAGATAAAAAGAATGTCTTAAAGTATCTGTTTTGTTTCTCAGCTCTTCAGTTATTCACTCATTGTGTGACAAAAATGTTGTCTAAATTGTACAAGAGCATATGCAAACTTCATGAATAAATTTAAAGACAAAATCGGCGAATAATATTAAGAATACAAAGGAGTCTAGATTCTAGCCCATAACAAAGTTCTCGTAGACACCAAAAGCAAACAATATGTATTAGAATAGCTGAGTTGATGTTATTTTTATTTTATTATTTAACAAATCAAGATGCTTATTTGGGATCACAAAAGTAATGAAGGGAAGAGGAAACTCTGTACAAGCTAAGGCTGATAAAAGCCAAACACCTAATCAGGACTAGTCAACATGATTCATCAAGCAAGTTGGATCAAATAAGAAATTGCAGTCTACTACCACAATCACAAAATGTATTTGAAGAATAGATTGAAATGATTCTATGAAGAAGATGGAGAGAAAATGAAAAAATTCCTATCTCCAACACTATACATGTGAATTCTGGACAGAAGGTCTTCACGCAAACAGTAAGAGTACAAATCTCAAACATGAATGAAAGAGAATCCAACATAGCAATAGCCAGAAATCCTAAAGATTTAACTTAGAGATAGATTCAAAGGCTCTTAAATTTGTCAATACTCTATCAAGGAATATCCAATGTGAGCATTTGCAAATGATTGCTTAAATTTTAATTTAAAAAACCATCAACAAGCCAATCTATATTGTCAATGTGTATGAGAATCTCGAGTTTGACTAAATAGAGAGATAAATTGCTTAACATCTGAGAAGCCTTCTATCAATACTTGCAACCATCACTAAAACTCAAAGCCATTTTTTTTATTCGTATAGCTTTAACCAAAAAATAGGTGATTTAGAAGACCTTTTATTGGCACCATACACTTGCAAATAGTACCATAACATGAAACAGAAATACTAGAAGCATCATAAGGGTGTAATACATCAGACAACATCACTACCAAGCATAAATTGAAAGGACCAACTGCAAAGATTTACACAATCCCTCACCAAAAGCTTTGGAGAATTTATGGGCTTAATATTTTGTGGAACAATTAGAAGAAAAACTGGTACAAATATGTTAATGCATGGAATAGATTTTATAAACCATATCATAAAAGAAGGTGAGAAAACAGTAAACTTACTGTGATATCCGAAGTATCCGAGCTAGAACACTTTGGGGAGGTTCTCCCTCTTGTGGATAGGCTTCAGTCAAGCTTCCAAGCCGTACTTCAAATTTATCATCTAGGAGGATGCTACTTGCTTGAACATCCCTGTGATGAATGTGTTGACATTAGTCTAAAAGAAAATATGATAGATAAATCACCCAGGGTAACTGCATCCAATGAAATACTACTCAATATATAACACAATAGCCACACAAGCTTAAAGCCATGGAATGCTTGAAAAGACCTGGAGGCTTTCAACTTATAAGTGAAAGTCCAGCAAAGAACAAACACTATCAATATTTACAACTTAGAAATTACATGTGAATGTACAGAAACAGAGTTTGAGCAAAGCAGATGCCCATTTAATTAATTCATTCAGCAACTACAAGCAACAAAAGAACCTAAAAAAATACCCTAAACAATATGCTTCACAATTGTCAAATAATTAGATGAATTGCATTGCTCTCATTAGCAGCAAAGAAAATCTAGCATTGCCTATTTTACATAAAATTCATGATTACTACAGATCTATAAATGCCTTAATACAGGATAATTACATTCACAGAGAACTTGAAAAAAGTGATATACTTCTAGAACATCGTTGCATTCTTGGTGTTTGCAGTTTTGTATGGTCCTCCCATTACAACAAAAAAGTATATTTGAGCACCTAGTTGATTACCATGAAAAACTTAACTTACCCATTGCTTGCTCTAGGATAGTAGCATCCCATCTCAAGATTCTATATATATCTTCCACCTAGAGATATGTTAGAGGCATGGGATGGAGGTGGCCAGGAGTGAGCATGATTCCTAAAGATAATATATATATTTCTGGTGGATCTTAGCACTTAATGAAAAATGATTATTCTTTTTGTGCTTCATTTTAAAGTCTGAAGTTCAGGAGATGGGAAAGTGGAGACTTTGGAAGGGTCTCTTGATGTTTGGACATCCAACCCAGTCTAAATGTTGATGCAACTATTTCTCCAGCTTAGGGCTGATGTCATTCACGGAAAGTGGGTACTCCCAGTTCATTATCTTTATAAATTAAATTTCGAGGTCAAGTACGTTTCGGTACGTTCTATAACCTTAAGTATATATTATTTGAGAAATCAATTTCTGCTTATATAGTTCTCCACTCCTAAAAAGTCTGTTTCTGGAATTTCTGTGTAAATTTAATAGCCTGGATAAACAAGTCAATTCACCCCAGGTAAGTTTCTGGGCATCCATACCTGTGCTGTGTGCATTCAGCCTCTAGTGATAGGGAGCACCCTCAGATAAATTTGGAAGTGACAATATTTAAAGTCTTTGGTTTAATGGTGTAAACTAATACCAGCAGCACTAGCAAATGAGGGACCACAAGAGATCAAATTTACCCACTCCCTCATCTACACTTTCAGTAATACTGACAATAAATCAAGACAAGAACACAAAATTCCAGGAGATGATTCTTATATGTATATATGCAAACAGTTGGTGGACCTACACTGATAAAATTTATCAATAAGGATAAATTTCCAAATTTGTTGCGAAATTAAGAATTTGAGAGATTCAAACTAAGGAAATCAGATCAACCGATCTAATTTTTAGCATATAGCATCTCAGTCGCTCTCAAACACTTATCAATGAGCTCTAATATGTCTGGACTACACGTATTTGAAACAAATCATTGTTCACTAAATTTTTTAGCCAACATGAAAATATTCAAAAATACTTGTGAACAAGAGGAGGTGAGCATTCATGATACAGAAACGAGAGACCTTCTGCTGCTCCAATGGCTATTTTGAGACGGGTTATCCAATCCAACGACTATAATGTATCTTCTGGTGAATTGGATTTTTTGTAAAGTGCATAAGAAATATCTATGTTTGGCATGTATTTGTAAACAAGAAGCTTCTCATCATCACGCTCCAAACAATGGCCTAAAAGAGGTACAAGCCTTGTGTGTGAGGCCCTTCCCAATATATCTAACTCTGAAAGATATCCATCTTTTTTGAATGTGTTTAAAGCAATTCTCTTGACAACAATAGGAACACCACCTTCCAAGAGGCCTTGATACAGATCACCTGAGTGCCCATTCTTTAAGAGATTAGAGGCACTAAACTCTCCAGTTGCTCGAGACAACTGCTCATAACCAAAAGATTCTCCAAGTCGTGACAAGTTAACTGTAATTCCAACCGTTGGTTGGCCTGCTCTCCGGACAGAAGGATTTACATCCCTTTCTCTGTGATCAACAGTTCTCTCGTGTTTTAGATATAAGTAAACTGCCACAATCACGAGTAGGACAAGGCCCAAGCCACCAAATGCACCTCCTAAAATTGCTCCTAAATGTTTGTTATTTCCACCAGAGGATTCAACTGTTGTTTGAGGTGGAGGAGAGGGGCTTACCCCAAAACCAGAAAATGATAGCTTCCTTGCAGAATAGAACGATTCACATTCTCTAAGCGACCGCTGCTTTTCTACTCCCCGCAAACAGTTTTGCTCATCAAGCAATATTGCAAGCGAAAGACCATTTGGTAATTTATTCTCAAAGAAATTATTTGAAAAATCGATAGCAACCAATTGACGAACACCTGTAAGTTCAAGTGGCAAGGTACCATAGAACTGATTATGAGATAGACTTGCATTCCTAATGTTCACCAATTTCCTGATGGAACTTGGCAGTGCATTTGGGTATGCAGGATCAAGGATGGGCCAAAAGGGTGCAATATGATGGGTATGTATTGATGACCTTTTTCACCCAAAATTGATGAAATGAAAAGGGTTTTAAAGGAGATTTCCCTTCCACCAAAAGATAAATTATGCTTCTTTACTTTGAATTTAATAGTACTATTATTCATTTCTTATTTGAATTAATTCAAAGTCCTGATTGATAGGTTTATTCAAAAACATCTATGCTTAAAAGGTATCACATTTTTGAATCTCAAAAACATGTCACATTCTATGCTTCACATACTATGGATTAAAAAAAAAAAGTGAATTTCAAGGAAGTTTTGACCTCAAGTTAAGGTGGCTCTATTACAAGTTTTATATATTTTTTTAAAAGTTGTAAAAAAATTCATAATTAATTATTTCTACTTGGAAAAAAAATTACGCGGCCATGCATCACATCAGGACATGACTCCCCCACTTATATCTTAAAAATCTTATAAAAAAATACTCATCATTTTATTGTTAAAAATTTTAATTTACTAACCTACTTTTTTCCCCGTAAATTTAAGTACTAATCGCATTGAAATTAAATTTCTTCAAATTTTTTTTTCTTAAAAACAAACCCAGTAGTTTAGAAACCAAATCTCAATTTTGCTATAGATCTCTCTCTACATATTTTGAAATAATATAGATAACTCTATTCAAATTTTTAACCAAGTTGCCTAACCTCGATTTTTCAATTTTTTTGCCAATTTAAGGGCCTGCTTTTCCATGATGATCCCCGCACATACCCATTTGTCAAATTGTTTTGATCCAAGCGAATTATTTGGAGTGCAGTACAGTTGAAAACTTCCTCAGGAATTGGGCCTTGTAAATTGTTGTTTGAAAGAACCAAATTTGTCAGATTTTGGAGTCTTCCAAGTTCTTTTGGAATGAAACTAGAAAGTGCATTTGAACTCAGATCAAGGTCATCCAACAAAGAGAGATCCCCCAATTGATTTGGAATGTAACCACTGAAGTTGTTACTTGCCAATTTCAGCCATGCAAGCTTTGTAAGACTTCCAATACCATCTGGAATTTGTCCTTGCAATTTGTTTGAAGAAAGATCGAACATAGTCAGGTTCTTCAAATTTGCAAATAATGGAGAAATTGTTCCACTCAAATTATTGAATGATAAATCCAGAATTGTCAATTTGGAGAGTTGGCCCAAAGAGGAGGGAATAGTTCCTGAGATGTTATTTCGGACTGTCCTGGTAGAAATGTATTCAAAATATGGAAATGTAGACAAGGCACGTGAACTGTTTGATAGAATGCTTCAAAGAGATGTGCTCCCGTGGACTGCAACGATTGCAGGATATGCACAAAATGGATTTTTCAAAAGGCTTTTGAAACTTTCAAGCAAATGCAATTGGCAGGATTAAAGCCAAATTCCACAACCTTTGCCGCCAACATCCTCCTTGCCTGTGCAAAAATGGGAGCTTTGGAACAGGGTATTGACATCCATGAAGACATGAAGGAGAGAGAGATTTTGACAGATGTTGTAGTTGCGATTGCTCTAGTAGACATGTCAAATCTAATACCTAGATATTTAAACATACTTTGCGGTTGAACTGTTAAAGCTAAAAAAATATCAAAACATAGAATCTAAATCAATAATTGAATACAAAACTATCTAAACATAATTGAGCATTGAAAAAATGATAAGTAAACGACGATGCCAAAACAACACAAAATTCTCTTTAACTCTAGAATAAATCAAAAGACATTGTTGGAAAACTGTCAATGAAAGAATGAGATTTTATCGTCTAAAAAAGAAAGGAAGATGAACAAATGATGCTTCCTCTCCCTAGTGTAGGCACTCAATTGAGCTCAGTTGGGTATGCCTTGAAAACAACTAAGTAGCTATGTTCAAACATGTAGTAAAACTCAAAAATGTAATTTTAAGTAAATCTATACCTACAAACATTAGGGATACAAATTAATTGTCATTTCAGCATTATGTATTTCACTTTTGTCCAGAGCGTTTATACTTTTAGCATTGCATTTCAATACAGGAAATACTTTCTACATTTATCAGTAGATACACAATAGCGGCATAAAAATCAAATGGTGTCATCATCTCCCACTCACTAATGCTCAAGCTGCAAAAAAAAATATCAAAATTTTAAAAACATATTGTTTGCACCACTAAAAAACAATGCTTATACATAAACATTAAAGAAACAATGCTTTTTACCCATTTTTACCAGATAAAAAGAGAATCAATTGCATGTAGTGAATCAGGAAAATATCCTATCAAGAGGACCAGTATTTTGGAATACCAATTCTCTAAACTATTCACAAAAACATGTTAGCACCATCTGAATTATTTTTAAACTTGGACTCAAGAAACCCACATAAATTTCCCATCTTATATAACATAATTGACAACTAACCATAGCATGACACTAGATGTAGCAGAGAGCTTGACAAAAGGCCACAACTTTGAGAAGGCATCTTTGGACATACCTCTCCATGACAACGAACAACCCCCTCATGTGGCATAAATAATTAGGCCAATTGTGGGCATCCACCATGCCAAATTCAATGTAATCACCACACCAATTAGTCCCATCTCAAATTTAATAATAAATAGCCAGCTCAGAAAAACGTGGAGCACCAAAGAGGCTGCAGAGGTCCATGCAATGACCATTTTTTCTAACTGGGACTGCAAAAATATCTAAGTGGGATAGAGGAAAATAAATGAGAAATGTTGAGGAATGAACCAGATTGAAAGTGTTCCTGTTAATTCAGCAATGTCATCTGGCTGTCCAAGGATCTTCAAGATGGGAGATGCATATATATACATTGGTAAGAGAAGAATTGCAACACCAAAGAGGACAATCCATGCTCTCTACATATACAATCCCAAAACATGATGTAGCTATGAACATTGTTAGAAATTCAGTAAAACAAGATGCAACATTTGAAGCTAATTTGCTATGACAGCTTAGCTCTGAATTCAACAATGTATTCATCAAACTTCTTGAGTTCTTCCTTGATATCTCCCTGGTATACAATAGCCAAACATGATGACACCATAGATTTCTCTTACCGCTGATCACTGCAAAAATCCCCACCATCCGTTTCATAACTGTTCTATTAGGCATGTATGCCAAATGTGATAGTTGAGAGCATGCATTATATTGTACATGGTAGTATAGTTTCAAGAATATGACAGTTTCATAAACCTAGGATAGTCTGCAATTGTAAATCTAAACTCTGTATACTTATGGGTGTCTGTTCTATAACATAGGACTAGAGTGTTAGCATTAGAAGACAAGTATGTGGAGTTAAGGACAGTCAAAGCAAAGGATCCATGATAGTTAATAGTGCATTTTTAAGGGACAGTCATAGGACTATTATAATAAGGTATTGAAGAGACCTTAATTCCTCTTATGCAAAGATCTAATGCTGATAAGTTGAAGTCCATTGAAAGTAAAGAGTGGGCAGGAGGTTGCATGTTAAACCCTTGGCCAAGTTTATTAGGATAGTCAGAGTATATGATGCAAAGGGAATAGAGTTTAAGGACAATGATCCATGACCTTGAAAGTATGCTCTTGAAAGAGGACATCATAAGTAAGATAAAAGTTTAAACTTCAAAGCATAAATACTATGCATGAGCACAATCAGAAGCTTCTATATGCATTATATAAAGGGTAGTCTTCAAGAGCTAATGAGAGCTCATAGTCATTAGTATGAGGGACATGGTAACCAAAATCAAATAGTCAAAACCCTATTGCTTGCCATAGTACATGGGAACAAAAAATTCTCTTGAAATCATAAATAATCAGAAATACCCATTAACAAATAGGGATATCATTGATGAACATGGCTACCAAACAACTCACTCA
>VDFB02229825.1:0-13210 GCA_007258455.2 Sequoia sempervirens
TCTTCATCAGTTGGCCAGTCAAAATCATTCACCTCTTTTACCTTTATACTATAAAGAAAATACTTTACCACTACCTGATTAGCATCTCTTTCAAAAGATTCCAAAAATGAGCAGGTACCAATAATCTTATCCATACAATTACCAACAAATCATAATCTGAGTCATCACAAATTATTTTTATTTGCTTGATCCTGCCATTGTTGGAGTGTTCTGATTTCCCCCTGCTCATCAGTTATATCAGGTAATAGTGTGTTACCCTAATCATTGAAGTTCTTTACCAACTCCCTAATCTTCCTACTTAGATCATCTGGTAAGGTCTGAAAACTTTTCAATAATTTAACTAATATATAAGTAGGCTTCAATGATTGGGGCCTATAATTTGCATCAAACCTTGAGGCTTTAGTCATAACATCTAGATTATTTGCCCTAGGGATCCAATTTTGAATTATTGGAATCACTATCCCCTGATCCCTATCAATATTATTTTTTGCTTCAGATAGCAAAGAATACAAAGAATGTATAGAGGGCAGTTTATTATACACCTTTTCATTTAAATGCTCCAAAACAAGAGTAACAATTTCTTTTTCTTTTGAAAGAAAACCCTCCTCTTTTACCCTTAGTGATGTCTGCAAATGATCAATTTCCTACATGAGCTGCCTCTTTGTTGGATCAACAGAGCACTCTGTTTTTTCATCAACTTGTTCTAGAGGAGGGGTAAGAACAAGATTTTGAATGGGAGACCCTGGTGTAGAAACATTTAGAGAAGTAGGAGGCATTGACCCTGCTATGGGAGGTGATGTGCTGGTTCCTGGAGCATTGGATGTTTCCTCAGTATGACTATACTTGAACCTTTCTACTTCAGTTTGCAGCTCAACATTCCTCTGTTGCATTTTACTATATTCTTCAATTAAAATGTTATACTTCTCCATTAGGCTCTTTCTTTCAGCCTCCTCCCTTTTAGCAGTCTTTTGGGCCAACGGCCACATTCAACTGTTAAACTAATTGTGATTGTTGTAGTCTCACGAAGCCCTCTTTGATATTAATCCTCCTTTGAATTTGGATTAATACTCGTAGTGCAGCTTTCTTCCTTATGGAGCCAATGCCCAAATTGCCAAGGTCTCATATTCTTCACTGAAGGTAGAGTTTTGTAATGCTGCCTTAACTTCTTCAAAATCTTGAAAGATTCTTGGACTTCATAAATGGCCCTAAAGCCACTTTGCATCTGCGATGTCCCATTAGGAAAAATCAAAACACTAGCTGATTCACTAGTTGTCTTCCTTCTTGAGAGTGATTTTTTTTTTGAACTCTTCCAGTGGTTACTTTCACTTCTTCATCATTCTCCTGATCGACTGTCGATAGTTCTCTTCTCTCCTTTGCATTTTATTTTGATATTCCTCAAATTTCATCCTCCATGCCAATTGCAGAATCACGAGGAATCTTTACAAATGCATTGTCATCTAAGAACTCCTTGCAAGCCTCCATTTCTTGCATCACCGCACCTCTTACTCTTCATATCCAAATCCCGGATAAGAACTAATTCAAGGTACGACCTAGGAGGGGCGACATACCAACACCATGTCTTGATCATAAACAATAATTTCATCGTGAGATTCTCAAGTAGGTGATTATTCTTTTCCTCTTAGGGCTTGGCTCGGTGGTGGTGATGGGGACTACGCTTTGGTGAATATTTTAATTCAATGATTTTGATAGTCCCAAGTACTTTGAATTTTGGGCCTGGTCGTGAAGGCCTTCATTATTTTCTTCCCTTTTGTCTACTTCTTCATCATCAACGGTATCCCTTTCCTCCTATAGATGGGCCACCTTTCTAGGCTGACATATTGGCCTTGTTTCAATTGGCATATCACTTTGTCCTTGCATATCCAAACTTAGCCTTAAATTTATCTTTTTGGTTGTCAAGGTGTCCATTATCTCCTTGAAATTCTTCATTAAAAAATCAATTCTCTTGTGGTATGGAGTGAATTCCATCAATGGATCATACATCGGATCCATTTCATGCACAATATCCAGTAGCTTACTAAAAGCTATCCACTTTTCCTTGTTCAATTCTTGTCTATTTAAATCAAATTCATTCCTGATCAGGTCCTTAGGGAAATTGAACTCATGTGCAAATTTGCCACCTTTTATTCTTTGTCTGAAAAGAGCAAAGAAACCTTCAGGATCATGTTGTCACCTTGGACCAAATCTCAAATGGTAATCAACAAAGAATTTGTCAAAATGTGTCCAGCCTCCCTTTGAAAATGTAAAGTCAGAAACTACTGTATAATCAAGGAATAATGTTCCCTTCCCCTTTCTAGTTAGGTTATCTTCATGAATACACCCCATATGCCACCTAACTTCTGCAAACCCTAGTCTTGGTGGCACATTGTATGGTAGTATGTAAGGGGTTCCTTGAAATCCATATATTCTCAGGATAGTGTTGACTAGATATGGGATAATGTCACCCCAGTTATGTAAAACCCTCAATTCTGGTTTCCTCTCCTTTGGCCTAAGGAAATCATGCAGTTCCTGAGGGATCCTAGGTACATTTACCATCAATCTATCCCTCAATCTTGCAGCAAAACAATTATCAAATTGCACGTAACTGCTGCTTTCCTTATTACAGGACAAATCTGCAGCCCATATCTGTACTAGCAATCTTTCTCTATTAATTGATTGTCTTAAGTTCATCTTCTCAGCAAAGAAATCAGCATTCTTAAACAAGAACATATGCATCAACATGGAATACCAAAATAATTGAGTATTAGTATCACCATTTTGCAGCTTCGACGGTCCTTCATCTATCCTCTCCACCAAAAAAGAAGCAAAGTCATATGTTATATAGAAGTTAGGGTGTTGTATTTGCACCCCCATGAACATGTATGCAATTAGCATTACTGCACCAGGGCTGAAACCCAAAACCTGACATAGTGAATAGAAAGTAGCCAGGAAAGGCTTTCCAAAACAATTCAATCTGAAGGGTTCCTGGTCACTAGGGCTGATGTGAAATTGTGAACCCCATGCCTTAACTAGATGAGGTGGAAGCAACTTAACCCTAAAAAGAGATTTCAATTTTGTATACTCCTGCTTCATTTCTTCAAGATTAATAGGAACCAAGTCATCACTTGGCTCACTCAAATCAAAATTCTATTGGATAACATCTCTGTTAATTTCCAATAGAACCCCTCCATCATTATCTCTGATTATCCATGTGATAGAGTCATATCTTTTGGCCACTGCTCTAAGTAAGTCCACATCAGGGAACATATTTGGAACAACCAGCTTTCCCATGTTGTACCTCCATCAATTTAAAAAAGGATGAGGCAAATTCCTCTGTCCATACCATAATCTAAGCATTTCTAAGCCTGTGAGTGGAACCCTAGCATCAACAATGTTGGAATTATTACACACCAACCCCTCCCCTAGGATTTTTCCTCGCATCAACACCAAACCTTTCCTTCTCTCATTTGTTGATAATGGAAATTGATCTAGGAAATCATCACACAAGTTTCTTTTCAAATACTCAATGTGGCCAGAGTGCTGCTTGGTTGGCACCATTTTAGATAAACTAGGGCCTCACTACAATGTTACACATGAAGTGGCTATGACTAAGCAGATATAGAAAATTACAGAGTAAAAATATCGCAATTCCTCACAATTTATGATTAAACAATAGCCCTAACAAAAGATTTTAATGAACTTAGTGACAAGCATAGCAGACCCCCCCCTTTCCCAAATTTAGGTGTAGAATGATTGGGAAATAGAGAAAATTAACTCACGGCTTTTTTCGCACAAACTCCAATTTCTGGTAGCAGCTGCTCGCAATTTCACCTTTGGCTCTAAAACTGTTTTCACGAAATACTTGGATGCTTTGTGATGCAAATTAGATGAGTAAATTGATTTTATGTCGATCAAATTTCGCCAGTTGATGTCTCATCCACCATTAAAGCTCACTCGCGGGCTGCACGAATGGCTCCAACCATAATTTTATACATATTTAAATTTGAGTCGTTGATCCTTCAGTTTGATCAAATCATCGACGGCCATCTTTGAAACAGGCTGACATAATCGCCAACACGGCAATAAAGGGGCCCACTATGTCATACGCCGTGAAGGAATGCCATGTGGCGGTTGCCCGTGATATCACAATCCTTTGATTTATCATCGCGGGATGGCGGGAACCGTCGATCTTTTTACCATAAAGCCTACTCCTTCAAAAATGGTCGTTGTCCTTTCCTTTAACTGTCGAGCATATTTTCCCTTAAAATCATAACATCTGCATTGAAATAAACACGTGCATCTTACAAGCGTATTAGTAATCCGCCCTGTAATACATTTAAAATCGGCAAACGCTTTCTTCACTCCTTAGGCTTCATTGGATGAGACACGTGGCAGGCACCCGCGACATCGTGATCCCAAAATTCCTAATCGCGGGATGGCAGGCACTGTCAATCTTGAAGAGATAGCTCATCAATGGTCATGCAGACTTCATCCTTTATGAAGGGCACGTGGCACCCGCCCATGATATCGTGATCCCTATAATCGCTGATCGCGGGATAGCAGGCGCCATTGATCTCATTCCTTTAACACAGTCGCCATCCATGTCGTTAACCTTCGAGCAGCTTTTCCAGCGAGATTATAACATATCCGTGGATTTAGAACATGTGCGTCTTGAGAACACTTTAGTAATTCACCCCTTAATACATTTAAAGCAGGCTAGTGTTTCCTTTACTCTTTAGGCTTCATCGAATGAGACATGTGGCGCCCGCCCGTGATTTCACAATCAACCCAAGCACCATCGTGGGATGGCAGGGAACGGCTCAGATCAAATGGTAGTTGGTCAGCGATAGCTCAAATTTGATCCCCCAGATAGGACACGTGGCGCCCACCCATGATTTCGCGATCCTTGAATTCCTGATCATAGGATGGTGAGCACCGTTGATATCTGTAGGAAATAGATCAATGACAGCACTAAATCAACCCTTGAGCTCCCCCGGATAGGACACGTGGCACCCACCCGTGATTTCGTGATCCTTGAATTCCTAATCACGGGATGGCGGGCACCGTTGATATCTGCAAGAAATAGATCAACGACAACACTAAATCAACCCTTGCAAAATAAAACATTCATTAGAAGGAGTAGGCATTACTAGGCGGATGACAAATAAAAAAATTATATTTATAGAAGAAAAATAAAATAAATCTACAATTTGTTTTATAATTTCACTTTTAATAAGCAATGCAGGTTGTTCATTGTATTTGATCTGAATACATAGATTGTTAATTTTGGAAGGACAATACATGTTTCTTATTTGTAACAACTTGTCTTATTTTTGGATATTGTTTACGGTATTACATGTCACCATTTGAAAAATTTCAAGATTATTATTAAGTTGTTATAATATCAACATTGTTGCTAAAACATAATAGACACAACAAATAAAAACATGATTATTCTTGCACAATTTGGCAGGAACTTCACTGCTCTGCAGCTCTTGTTAGTTTTTGGATATCATCATAATTAATAAATTTAAAACTTATCAACTTCAAGTATTTTATATTTTGTATGTACAAATGAAAAAAATACAATATAAAGAATACTTTTAAATTTAAATTTTAGTCTTTGATTGTTGAATTATTTTAAAAGGATCATGTACTTCTATTTAATATTTAATTCATTTATATCACATAATCATTATAATTTAATTAATTATGAATTTAATAATTAAGTAATAAATATTCTATGAATTTTAGAAAATAGAATTTAGTTTAATTTTAAAATGAAATTTAAGTTTTTAAATATTGTGTTGATTTGATTATTTATTTGCTTTATGATTGGTTATTCAAATTTAAAGAACAACACAATTCAACTCAAAAAATATAAAAATAAGCATGTAAAATATTTTATGATTTTTTGAAGTTGGAATTTAATATGATTTTACAAAATGAAATCATTTGGATGCAAAGAAATAAAAAAGGTTATTTTATATATTTTTTCATTTCTTAATTTATTCTCAAATTATAATTATTTATTGGTGAATTATTTTGAAAATAATATTTAGTTTTATTTAATTATATTAAATATAGTAGAATGATCAACCAGTATACCAATGCATTGCAAATAATCCCCGCATACACCAAATCAAACCTTTATAGATGTATACATTAGATAGGATGTAGTTTTATTTAATTTATTTATATTGAATAATTAATATAATTTATAAACTAATATCAAGAAATAAATAACCTTAACCCCAAGATTTATACTAGAACTCTAATTGAACCCTAAACCTAACCCTAATTCAACCCTAACAATAGGATTTAATTACGGTTAGGGTTAGAGTGAGAATTTAATTATGGTTAGTGTTAGGGTTAGAATTAGAGTTTAATTAGGGTTAGGGTTAGGATTCAATTATGATTATAGTTAGGGTCAAATCTATAAGCTAATATTAAGATATTCAGAACTCTAACCCTAACCTAACCTTAATCTCCATCCTAGAATGCTAATTAAACCCTAATTGAACCCTAAAAATAAGGTTCAATAAGAGTTAGGGTTAGGGTTTAACAAGTAGGTTTATGGTTGGAATTAGGGTTCAATTACCTGGTTAGGGATAGAATTTAATTAGTGTTATGATTAGGGTCAAGTTCAAGTTATAGTTAGGGTTTATTTAGGCTTATTTTGGTTAATCTTACAATTGGGGTTTAACTAGAATGCTAATTGAACCCTAATTTAACCCCAACAACAAGGTTCAATTAGAGTCAGGGTTCAAGTTCAATTAGGGTTAGGGTTGGCATTCAATTAGTGTTATGATTAGAATCAAGTTCAAGTTACAGTTAGGGTTCAATTAAGCTTATTTTAGTTCAGTTTACAATTAAGGTTTAATTAGAGTTAGGTTTATGGTTCAATTAGGGTTAAGGTTAGGGTTCATTTAGATTAAGGTTCAAGTAGGGTTCAATTAGGATTTAATTAGGGTTATGATTATTGTTTATATAGGTTAGGGTTAATGTTAAGTTAGGATTAAAATTATTAATCTAGAATAAAACTTGAAGCTAAGGTTAGAGCTATGGTAAGTGGTAGAGTTAGGCTTAAATTAGGGTTTAATAAAGGGTAGGGTACAATAAGGGTATAATAATATTGGTTAATTTTTAAGTCATGACCATGCTAGATGCCAATTTGGTTTAAAATACCCCTTGTTGAAGCCCACAAGACATTTATTTCTATATACCTTAGATATTGTTCATATTTATTATCATTGTGTTTGACCTCATGAGAATGCTTCAGAGTAAAGTACACCTTGCAAATCCACCTACACCAGGAGAACCTGTAACGCCCGTCGTGCAAACCCCAGAGAACACACACATAACGCGAATAATTTTTTTTTTTAAATAATTAAATTAAACATGTAACAAAACTTAACCATAATTCACATAGCACATTACATCACATTAACACACTTGGTTCTCTGGGGCACGCGAGGTTACATCGCAACAACAAAACATAAGAACAGATAAAGAAAATAACATAACCATTTAATTCATGATAACCATATACAATGATACATCCAATAAGCATGATGCGAGTAAGATAGACATCGCATAATTACATCCCTGATAAATCTCTTAAAAGAGATACAAATGATCCTAACTATTACATCATCGTTTTACTGTTACATTACAATCTCTTGATAAATGAATTACAATGAGTTTCCCAACATGGGAATGATACAAGTACAATGAATTATGAAATACAAGTGATCACTGGTACAACTCCACTGCGGAATGCTGAGAAGACAAGTCGCTGATGGGGAACCCAACGGGTGCGGAGCACTTTCCACCCAACCATGTGAATTACAAGTAACTCACCCCCCGTGCTCAGAGGTGACGAGGAAGTGAACCCGACCACGAATGTCAAACCGACTCAACCACAACATGATACAAAACAAGTAAAACTCAAAGCATACAATGAACCACCATTAACGTTCACAATCACATAACAAGTTATACTGAGAACTCCTCACAATAACATGAAGCATCACCAAATCAAAATCATGAAACAAAATCACAAGAATCAAAGCATCATAAAGATACAATATCCATAAGAACCGAACAACATCCAAAATACACTTCCAACAAATCTGAAACAATAAAAGAACATGATTCCATAATAAATCTAAAACAACTATTCAATACACAATTCCAGAGGCACAAGAAAATAGGCAAATAGGTGTCAAGTGGGAAGGGCCATCACATAGCTATCATGGGATCCCCTGGCACTTCCTCAAACTGAGGTGCCGGCACCCACCTATGGATCCCCTAGCCCCAAAATTAGAAACGACATAAATATACAATATCCAAAAGCAACTACAAGCAAGCACAAGGGTGTCAAGTGGAGAGGGTCATCACATAGCTTTCATGGGATCCCTTGGCACTTCCTCCTACCGAGGCACCGTCACCCATCTATGGATTCCCTAACCCTCGAAAATAACATAAACATAACCATATCCAGAGGCGACCAGAAACAAGAACAAGGATGTCTAGTGGAGAGTGTCATCGCATAGCTCTCATGGGATCCCCTGGCACTTCATCCAACTGAGGCGCCGACACCCATCTATGGATCCCCTGGCCCTTCCTCCTAACTGAGGCGCCAGCACCATAGGGTAGCTAATGCGGAGCCGATCGTCTCTCATGAAGACGAGACTACGACCTTGCCGACCACGGCCTACTCAGTCTATCACTAGTCTATGGTAGCCCTAATGCATAGATGAGGAATCCAGTTTTAATTATCTTGTATGTTTTACTACCCATCCCCCTAAATTCTATTTTTTTGGTTATCACTTGTTTAACTACTCTTACGTGGGTTCCCCTGGCACTTCCTCCAACTGAGGTGTCGGCGCCCACGAAGAGCCACTCTCCCTATGACCCTTAACATATCTCAAAACAGGCAAGGGTTGAACTAAAACATATAAAACATAATACTAAAACAAGAACCATGCGAGGCATTAACCATCTCGCAACTGCTCAAATCAAAAGACTTGTAACCCCGTCCAACCCTTCCTAACATAACACCAGTAACGCTCAAAAGCATAAACAAGACAAATAACACTTAAACACACAAGCCTCTGGAACAAGATTTTCACAGACAAAAAACGATTCCCACATCGACAACTCAAGCGATAAAGAAAGATATAACATAACAGGCAAATGCACATCACACTTTGCAAAGTTGCACTAGTAAGTTCATTTCCATTCCCAATTAAATAGCTCAATACAGGTGTCTCAATAAAACCCTCAATCACAACTATAGGCTAAAACTTGTCTAACATCTTTGTTTAATCAAAACAATAATTAAACAGTGCTTACTTTACAATATATAAAAATTATTTATTTAATAACAAAATTGATTATTTAAATCAAACATAAAATTACACTATTAAAATATAACTAAATAACATTAAGATTACATAATCCTAATTCCACTTTTAAAATAAAAATATTAAATAAAATAATCAAAATTTCATTTTGAATTAATTGCAATTATTATATTTAATAGTAAATTAGATTATAATTAATATATTCAACAAATTAAATAAATTATATATAATTATTATATTTATTAAATTAAAATCTCATCAAAATAAAAATAACATTAATTTTATTATTTATATATATATATTAATATTATTAAAATTTAACAACCATATTTAAAATATATATTAAAACTAATATATATAAAAAAACAAACTTAACTTAATAAAAAGGTCACGGGCCGGCTGGCGCAGTCCATAGGACTGCGCACAGCAGTCAATGTGACTGCTGTGCGCAGCAGTACAACAATCCACTGACTGCTATACCCGCAGCCATAGGGAGACGGGTGGGGAGGGACGACCGTCCCTCCCTTCCCACAATAAATTTTTTTAAAAAAACAAAACATTAACATTTAATTTTTTTTGTTTGTTTTGCTTTACAACAATAATCCGGCCGATAAAATAATTTCGAATGCAAAATTTTATTTCGCCATTATATATATATATTAGATTTTTATTCTAACTTTAATTTATAATAATAAATTTTGTCCCGTGCACAGATACGGCCATAGGCTCGGCCTGAACAGAATTTTGACCTTACAGACACACAAATAAAATAAAATAAAATGTTGACACAAATAGTATTAGTGTATATATATATTATAAACTGTAAGAGTAGGTAAGATTCGAAATATAGTAACAATATTTATATTATAAAGAATGAATATATATATATGAGCATATACTCATAACTTTATTTATCAAAAGGAAGATATCTGTATACAATAGTATTTTATAATAACATAATGAAATATATAAATGTATTTTAAAAATAATATTTTATTACAAAGACACGTTTTCCATAGCCAGATTTTAGAATGGGTTGTAAAATAAAATACAGATACAGAACGTTGCCAAAAGACAGTTTACTTTATTCTAATAATCATTTATTTACTCAAGAGTTTCACTTTCTCACACAAATCATTTATAATTAATTCTATTTTTTTGATACAGAAAGATGAAGAGAAAGTACAGGAAAGAATGTGAGTGGAACCTGGTGTCCAGTGCTTATTGAGAAATCGAAGTTGTCTGCTTGAATCCGATGGCCTTTACGCAAGTTTCTCGTTCGGCTTCAAAATCTTCTCCACCCAAATTTTGTACTCGAACTCGAATCCGCTCCTTGTTCAGAAGACGTCTCCAAAGCAACACCTGTAAGAGATTCCCAAAAACTCTTCTCCAAAAAAATAACAAAAAGGTTCCCAAAAATATTTTCTAAGATTCAGAAATACCTAGCCAATATTGGTGCAACCTCTGTAATCACAATCCTCTATCTGTGTGTAAAAAATCCCAAGATTCTTAATTAATTAAAAATATATTCCATCCCTCACAAAAAAACTCTAAAAATCAAAAATAAAACAAAACAATTCTTTAAAAGCCAACTTTTTTTTTTTTTTCCCAAATCTGTATTCTTATTGGCTCACACAATCTTTTTATTCTTTTATTTGATTTATTGTTTTAATTTCTGTTTTTACCACTTTACCTGCACATTACTTTATCTATTTAATTTAAATAAATTATTTTAATAATTATCCTCCACCAGATAATTAATTAAAATAATTAAAACACATTTAATATATAATTACCATTTAATTGTAATATGTGGTTTTCAAAATAATTAAATCATTTAAATATTTGAATATAATTTAAATCTAACATTAAAACAACTAATTACTTCCATCATCAAAATCGATTACACCACAACAAATAACGTACCAACATTAAAATAACCAATTATTATCCACATTCAATTAACTAAATCACAACCTATTAAATACTCACATTAATAAAATACGACATACACAACACAACCACAATGACGACAATTACAGAAATGTACAATACCAATCAACGAGATGACCTGACATCATGGGACGGGAGGACTTCATCGTCACCTCAGTATCAACATTTAACCGTTGGGCTATAGGTGCTCGCCCAGTCCTGCCGAAGCAGGTGGAATCGAGACTTGTACCTGCAATCCTTCATACAAACGAAGTTGTGTACATGTGCATACATATATATATAATCATCAAAGCATTAAATCAAAGTACTGCATTGTGAGAAGGAATCGCAACATAGCAGGGCACTTGCGAACGAGTGATGCCATATTGTCCTTCATCACACCTATTCTAACAATTATAATATAACCAATAAATTAACATTTCTAACTAACAATCATCTCATAAGATATTTAATTAAATCACTGCATCATATCATAATTTTGAAAATCAACTAATATAACCAATCATACTGTCATACAAAATAATCATGTCCATAATGTAACAATAGCATCATCTAACGTCTAACTAACCAAATCAAACAATATCATCATTGTCACAAGTAGCAAACAACCGCATTGAAAAATACTAAATCCTACCAGCAAGAGGAGGGGTATTACAGAACCATTCAATCTCTCAAAATTTTACTGTTATTCTGGAATGATTATCAAATTGGATATGTCTAAAGCCTTTAATAAGTTGACTTGGCAACTTCTATACTACATATACCTCTTGTCAACTTCAACCAGGGGAGTACTAATTGCATAATGAATTGTCTTCTTTTTCAATTCAATTAATCATCCCCCATAGGGTCTTCTTCATAAATTAAGGGATTAAGTTAAAGAGACCCATTATCATGTTTTTTTTCCATCAAAATGGTAGAGGCCCTTAGTGTAGAACTTATACTAGCCAGTATGTTACAAAAATTTACATGACTTCCAATTCTAGCAGCACAAGCCAGTACATAGTGTTTGCAGATGTTACCTGACTTACAAGATAGATGAGTTTCTAGAGGAGATGCAAATAAAAGACAACTTTTCAATTTGTTTAGGTGTCGATTGATGGTATCTAAAATTTATTGTTAATTATGAATCACATTGACATATATCATTGAACTAAGATTGATACTCATTCGATTCATTAGCGATAATTATTGGATCAGTGTGAAAAATCTAGAGATTTGTGTTTACTGCAAAAGAGTTATCTCTTGTGATTTATCAACAAATTATTATTTCTATTCGTGGGCTTCTTACACAAGACAATATATTTATGCATTTCTTGTAGAGTCTATTCTAATTGATCATAATAAAAAAACTTCTAATTTTGAAAATAATATAACATAGAACCAAATAGCATGAAAATCCCAAACAAAGATTGTCAAGAGTGTATCTCATTTAGTTTTTATTTAATCTTTCTCTTTATGTCTACAATTTCTTGAAGTTTTTCTGATCATCCAAATAATTTAACGTTGATGGATATGTAACACATTTAGTTCATTCATGCCCTAGTTCATCATATTTGGCAGAGAGCATGCCCATCTAGAGATGACCTTAGAATTTGGTTGACTTATCCAGAGATAGTGATGTCGACAAAAAATTAAATGAGACAAGAAGATTTGGAAACTAAGGGTATACACATCAATGTCATTGGTTCGTAACGTTAGAGCTTTCTTTTTTATGTACTCAAGTTTTTTCCACCCTTGCTGTGACTGTAGAACGCCTCTCGGCATAATTATTAAATAAAAAATTCATTAAAGGGAAAGGGGACATTACTAGGCGGATGGAAAATTTCCTCGGGCCCCACCTTGTACAGTCCACATGGTAGCCGCCTATGATTTCGCAATCAACCAAAGCA
>VDFB02229826.1:0-17872 GCA_007258455.2 Sequoia sempervirens
TTTATGTGCAAGGGTTTTATTCTAGTATTTTTTGTCAGATTAGCGGGCTTTTTCATCATTTTTTAAGAAATTTCGACTTTGATCTCTCAAGCAGTGCATGCTAGTGCAAAACAGACATTATATCTGCGCTCAGAAGGCCCAAAAACCCCTATTTTCATATAAAATATGATAGGGTTTGCTGAAAATTAATTTTTTAGTGTTTTGAAAAATTTCAAAACAATTGCCAAAAAAATCCGTACGAATCCGTACGGACACATCGATTTCTGTACCATTTTGATTTCTGTGCTACCTCGATTTTCGTGCATGAAGGTTCAGCTAAATATTTTATTAATTTTTTTCATCTTTAAATTAATAAAATTTTTGGTTTAAAGCCTAAATGAGCATATTTAGTAAAATGGTCATATCTTGAGCATATGGTCTCCGTTTTTCGAAAATGAGATATCGTCGGAAAGCTGCTTCCGACGCCGTTCCAGTGGTGTTGGTATTTTTTTTTTTTTTTTAACATTTTGATGCCTTTTTTCGCCTGTCAAAGCCAAAAGTTGTTGTTTTCACTCCGGGAGGTGTAACTTTTGCGTCTTGGCTCCGTTTTTCGAAAACGAATAGGCGTTGGAAAGCTGGTTCAGTGCTCTACACAGATCTTAGACCTATTTTTTCAGATTTTTTTACCAGGTATCTAATATTTCTGTTCGATCTCAGCCTTTACCTTTTCAATTATTTTCTTGGGAAACGTGCAATCAAGAGTTATTTTTGAGATCCAAGAGGAATTTTTTTTATTTGAGAGTATATTTCTGCTGTTTTCTATCATGGATTTACACAACATTTCACCCCTTACTCCATTCAACTATTTTGGTTGGAGAAAACAAATGGAGATTCACTTGAAACATAAAGGGTTGTATAGGGTAACCATGGGTACAGAAATTGAACCTACAGGTGCTATTGAAAAGAGAAAATGGTTTAATAGGTGTGATGAAGCTTATGGCACATTATGTCTATCTATTTCATATGATCTCCTTTTCCACATTGAATCTTGCACTACACCAAATGAGATATGGGATACTTTGGAGTCCTTGTTTGAGAAGTAGGATACTATGAGAGGTTTTCAGTTAGAGAATGAGATTATTGGCTTAAATCCTAGGTATTTTGACAGCATCCAGGAGTTTTTCACCAAACTCAAGTCTCTTAGATTACAGTTGTCACAATGTGGTGTTCAGAAAGAAGACTCTCAGTTGATATTGTCCATCCTTTCTAAGCTTGGACCTGATTATTCAATTTTTGTTTCTACCTTTTATGCCACTATGGATGCACTTGGTACGAGATTCACTATGCCATCTCTTGATGACTTTGCTTCATCTCTCACTCGAGAGAAAGCTAAGTTAGCTAGCATGGGTATGGTGAAACCTTCTTCCTCTTCACAGGCACTTATTGCATCACAGGAGCCCAGAGATCAGAAGGCTTCTACAGGCAAAGGAAAGGAACAGAAACAAAAGGATTATGAACCTCATGAGCAACAAAAGGAGTCCTCATATTCATCCTCCTCTTCTAAGGGGAAATCATTTAGGAAGGAGAAGTCTACATGTGCATATTGAAAGAGGGAAGGACATGCAGAACATAATTGTTACAAGAAGGACATTGATGAGTTGAGCATCTTCTTGAAACCAGATTCATTTCCTTCTAAGATGCATCATCTTCTTCTCCTCATTCTTCTTCTTGAGCAAAATAACCATGAGGCATAGCTAGTTTTGCTTCATCGAGATATGAAGGGACATGCTCTTTGTGCTTCTTGAGGTATTGGATCAGGGAGATGGCTTCTAGATTCAGGAGCATCTCATCATATGCATCTTCACAGTCTATGTTCACTTCCTTTGAGCCTTGCACTATGTCTCCCATTTTGATGGGAAACAACACTTACATGAGTGTTACAGGGAAGGGGTCTATTAGTTTTGGGGACCACTCCTTTCAGGATGTCTTGTGTGTCCCTCACTTGACACATAACCTTCTTTCCATCTATCAGATAACACATGGGGGAATGGGAGATCTGTGGAGTTCACACCTGATTCGGTTATCATCAGAGACTTGGAGAGTAGAGCAGTCATTGCTACTGGGATAGTGGATCACTCCTCTCGGTTGTATTCCTTCACTGATTTTGCTACTGGTGGTGCTTCTATTCCTACAGCTGTTCCTCACACTTCGCGTGTGCATCATCATTCAAAGGAGAGATTTGGCTTCTTGAACATTGTTGTTCTCACTTCGGATCTTGTTCTCAAGCCTTTTGCTCCATCTCCTCCTCCTCCATTGCTTCTTTTGTTTCAGTGCAGTAGGATCAGTTGATCATACATCTTTGGAGGTTTCTATTGAGTCTTCACCTACTTCGGCTTCTTCATTTGTTGAGGTCACACCTGCTTCTGTGGAGACATCTTGGGCTGCACCTATTCCACCTTCAAGATTTCTTTCATTCGACCTCTTCCCTCTCACTTCTTTTTGGAGATGCAGTTTCTTCACTTCTTTTGGAGTTACTTCATTCTGGGGGGATCTGTGGTCTCTTTCTTCCTCTCTTATGGGGGGATTCTTTCATGTATCTTTGTGATGAATGGTGTCCTTGGGGGGTCTTATGGAGTCCTCCATTTTTCATCACTTAGGTAGTTTATTACATTCTATTTTGGGGAGGAGTTTTGTTCCCATGTGGTTTTCTCCTTTACCCCATTTGATTTAGTTTTCCTTGCATTTGTACATGAGTACCTGATCAGGCCTTGTTGCCAGGACTCATATTTGCATAATAATTTGCTTCTCCCTAAGTTGCACTTATGGGGGGTATTGGTGTAATTAATTATTTAATTACACTTTAGGATAAGTTTACTTAGGTAATTATTTATTTCCTAGGATAATTATCTTTTAATTCTTATCTTATCTTATTGAGCTGTCCTTCTGCTCAAGATAAGATTAGGGTTGCTTTCTTAGTTTTCTTGTTCATTGCTTCAAGTTTATTTTATTTCCAGCATTGTGGAAACTCTATGTTAGCTAATTTCATAAGAAAAACACATAGGAACAACATAATACATTTAATTCACAAATGCAGTTGTTTCTAGAAACCTAAGATTATATAATATTATGTAAGCAAGAGAAGTTGCAAATAAAGATCACATATAATTTTTAGTCATAGACACTAGCATGTTTTGGTGAATTGCTCATTATTAGAACCAAAACAATTATAGGCAACCATATTTTAAGTAGATGCACTACTGTGGACATCGGGAAACTACCCAGAACCCCTCAAAATGTATCATTTCAATGCAAAAACAGAGCAGATAAAAACCAGAACATGTTCTCCATACATGGACTGCAAGAAAACAAAACATAATGTTTTAAAATAATAGCAGAGAGAGGGTGGGTAGTTGTCTGCATATTATGATAAGAAAAAAATAAAAGCCTTCAGGTGTCCACTCCTAACAATATGTTCTCCATGGATTACATGTAAGGACAGTCCGTGAGTTGTCTGGTTTTTGTTTGTCCTTAAGCTTTAAAAATGGTACACATGTCAACTCCTCTATACACTTGTCATGACAAGCTTTCGACACACCGTGCTATTTTTATTTGACATTCATAAAGATGATCCCAAATGAGTCGTACCGACCTTGGATGGTTTTCTATATATACAACAGTCTTTTATTGCTATTCTATTATGCATTCAAGTGAAGCAGGCAACGGCAATCTATAAGCAGTTTTCTAGTACTTTGTTTGCAGTATGTAAAACCCTTGGATAGTGCTGTTTCCAACACGTCCTTGGAATCACTTAGATTTGCAGCAACCTCCTTTTCGCCTCTTTGGGATAATAGTATTTTGTGATCAATCCCTTTAGTTTTGAGCTATGCTAAATTCTAAAGACGAAAACCAAGCTAATCTATAGCAGTTTAAAACTATGCCCACATGATGAACTTTCTTCTATAACTTGTTTGATAAACTTGTAATTGAACTTGTGCTAGTTAATGTAAACTTTCTTCTATAACTTTCAGATTTTTCTCTTGCTAAGGAGTTGTGGATAGAATTTTTTAGATGTTCAGAAAACAGTTTAAAACTATGCCCACATGATGAACTTTCTTCTATAACTTGTTTGATAATCTTGTAATTGAACTTGTGCTAGTTACTGTAAACTTTCTTCTATAACTTTGTAAACTTTGTTCTATAACTTTCAGATTTTTCTCTTGCTAAGGAGTTGTGGATAGAATTTTTTAGATGTTCAGAAAATAGTTTAAAACTATGCCCACATGATGAAATTTCTTCTATAACTTGTTTGATAAACTTGTAATTGAACTTGTGCTAGTTACTGTAAACTTTCTTCTATAACTTTAAGATTTTTCTCTTGCTAAGGAGTTGTGGATAGTTCAGAAAATGCAAGGCTGTAAGCATGCAAAGAAGGGGAAATGGAAAGAGACATCAAGAAAAAGCAAAGAAATTACAATACCCTCCCAAGAGGAGGAAGCAGAGTATATTTTTTATTCTGAAACTCTTGCTTTTTCCATGAGCCGAATTACAATTTACAAAGGGAATCCACTATTCATAACATTGTCATTTTATTCCTCCCACTGCAGTCTTCAAATTTGCATGCTCTGAGCTTTGCACCATTGTTGGCTACAAGTAACCCTCTTTTTCATGTGAGCAAAGAGGCATTTGACTGAGAAATATGTCCTTCGAGGAGGCTTCTGTCTTTGGACTTTAAGTCTTGTGATGCCAGTTTCATTTCTTCCTTTATTTGGCATCGTTATAAGCTATTTATTATAGAACAATTTGTATTATTCGCTCTTTAATTTTGAATGGTAAAGCTATTTTTTTTAGTGTTTCTCTTTCTCTTCATGTTTTTTATTCTGAAACTCTTGCTTTTTCCATGAGCCGAATTACAATTTACAAAGGGAATCCACTATTCATAACATTGTCATTTTATTCCTCCCACTGCAGTCTTCAAATTTGCATGCTCTGAGCTTTGCACCATTGTTGGCTACAAGTAACCCTCTTTTTCATGTGAGCAAAGAGGCATTTGACTGAGAAATATGTCCTTCGAGGAGGCTTCTGTCTTTGGACTTTAAGTCTTGTGATGCCAGTTTCATTTTTTCCTTTATTTGGCATCGTTATAAGCTATTTATTATAGAACAATTTGTATTATTCGCTCTTTAATTTTGAATGGTAAAGCTATTTTTTTTAGTGTTTCTCTTTCTCTTCATGAGAAGTGTTCACTCCATTCTGCATGTGAGTTGAAGCTCAGAACTTATGAATATTGCCGTTGTGAAAAGTGGTAATGAAGAGTTTTATTTCTCTTTTCTGATGTTAAAGTTTTCTCCCATGGTCTATGCTTGGTGCCCACAATATTAGCTCCTCTCCTTGTTCATGTTTTTTCCACAGCAACCGGTCACGTTATCTTCTTTTATATATATAAAACAAGTGTCTCTTTCTGTGGAGGCTTTGGGTTGGAAGATTGGTTCCTGTTTTTGGTTTTGAAGGCGGTGATACAGTGTTGAGAACATATATAGTCTTCGAGGGGAGGGTGGTTTCTGGTCAGTTGTAATTTATGAAGCCTAATAGTAAGTTTACTACCCAACATCTCTTGCAGCACAGAGCGATGCACTCTATGTCCTCTTTTTCCAATTGTCACTGTTTTTCCTACAAACAAGTGGAGAATTGTTGAGTACTCTTACAAAGAAGTGTTTTATATTTTGTGCTTCATTGGAACTAAATTATACACAAGGAAGGTGCATTCTATCCAGTTCATCTCTTGGTAGTGAGCCATACTCTATTTTGTAAATTACTTTAGGTTGTGATCCTTCAAGGAAAACGTGTCCTAGCAGTGATCCATTGTAATATTCCATATCCAGATATATTATATTGTGAGCTAACCCTTATCATGGTTTTTCCCTTTTTGGGTTTTCCATGTAAAAAAATTGGTGTTCATTTGTGTTGTGATCTTGTGTTGATTCCATGCTTTCACTTGTTGTTACAGTTAGAGTTGTAAATGGTTTAATGGAATATTGATTCACCCCCCTCTCAGTATTTCAAGTGTTCAACAAGATGTATGTTATCATCACTAAGAAGGGAACATGCAAACAATAAGTAGGGGGCTATATGCCCCCCTTATAATATCAACATACTTGCTATGTTGGTATTTTAAGGAGAAAGAGGGGAAGAGGGGATCCTTGAAAAGAATGCACACCTCTCAGAAACTAGTTATTCTTGCCCCCCAAGGGTAGGGACGAGGAAAACCAAACCAAGGACTATTATGTTACTACCATGGAAAATATGGTTACACTTAAGATTGTATCACCATGAATGACAATGAGCATAATATATAAAGCTACCAATGCCACATAGTGATGAAAACAATGATAGGATGAAAATCATTGTTGATCTAAGAGGAATTAGGTGCATCAACACAAGGAAGAGCACCACAATCCTTAATATATTAATTTTTTTTACTCAAGCACTGACATTCATTAGTAGAATGACCATGCACTCAATGACATGCACAAAATGAGATTTTTTTGTAAAATTTATTTTGTATTCTTGGATGAAGAGATATCAAGCAGGCTTGGAGAAGCCTCGACAAGGTGCTCTCTTGATCAATAGTAGAAGATATTCATTTCTTTTATGAAAGAGATATTTCTTGCTTACTAGAAGTTGGCATACATACAAAAGACTTGTTTGGTTTAGATTATGAGATTTTGTACTCTCCCAAAAATGAGGGTGTAGAATATAATGAACCATCATCACTAAATCATGTGTTTGATTATGAAGCAATATCATGACCATGATGTATATTTTTCTTGGGAGTGTTTTGTGTGATGAAATTGATTTTAAGCAAAGATTCCTTTGATGCATTCGTTTCTTTTGAAGGATAATAATCAATACATCTTGTCTGTTCTTGTGGGATAGGCTCTATATGGACACAATTACCTTATTCTTTAACATCACATCCTTTCCCATTATAGCCAAGTTGTTTCAAAAGTTTGTAACTCCTTCCATAAAGTGCTTTCATTTCTTTTGAAGAAGGTGGTTTCTCATGGTCACACTCATCATATGTGGATGCATAATTTTTATTTTCCTCTTCTTTGCTAAAAGTTGTGGACCCACATGGTTTGGATGACTCAGATTGTGTTGATATTATGACATATTATTTATCTTTTCCTAATTTTTGTGTGATCTTGTATTCTCCCATGAATGTAGGAGTAAAATCTAACAATCCCCATTCATCTTCCAACAACTTTGTCACAGATGAAAGACAATCATCCTTTTCTTCTTTTTGCAAATGTTCCGCTTTTTTCATTGGTGTCAATGTTTTAAGAGGATTTGTCATTCCTGTTTCAATTTTTAAACAACTCTTAGTATTAGGATATACTTTTATCATATAGACCTTGTTTTTGTAAATGTATTTCAATAAACGATGTAGTGTTGAAGGAACCACATTCATTTCATGAATCCATGGTCTTCCTAAGAGAATATTATATGAACTGCCATATGTGTTTGCATATCATCATAAAACTTTGAGGTAAGATTAATCTCACAATCACAAATCAATGTACAAAATCCTATAACAATATCTTTCATTATGGTAGAATTTGGACCAAAAAATTAGATTAACAAAACTTCCAGTACTAGATAAGTATAGCTCAAACTATAATTATCGGAGCAACTATTAACATCAATAATAATCTTCTACTTTCCAACACTGATGTAAATGTTGACATCAATGACAATCTTCCAATTTCCAACACATCTCCTAGGAAATGTGACCTTTTCATTCAAAGTGGGGCTTTCTTGATCTATTTGAAATGTATTCTTTGTGGTGATATTATGTTGGATGTTCTCCAAGAGTGATATTTCTTGGCATATGACAATCCTCTTGTGGTAATGTTATTGTTAATATTCCCTAAGGCTTGAAACTTTTGTTCCTCAATTAGTCCTCTCTTGGTGGTGATGTCAAGTGTGATGTTCCCTAAGGTATCACCTTGCATGTATTAATAAAAACCCCTTTGATTGATTTTTACCTTATCCCAATGTTTTTTTTACACCCCTAAGGTGAGTTTGGCACTTTTTCTTGAATTTTTTTATGAGTTGAACTTATGATGCATTGGCATAGCATCATTGATCATTTTTTTGGCACCTTATCAAAGTTATCAAGGAGTACAAATTTTGGTATGGTTGATGTATGGGAACACACTTGTAGACTTGGTGTATCCTTCCCATCTACCACCTTTTTATGGGTACATGCCTTGTAGACCTAGTGTGTGTTTCTCATTTTGTATTGGGGGCTCACCTAGTGTATATTGGACTGTACTAGCCCTTGTGAGTGTATTTCATGGCCACCTAGCACAATACAGCTTGCTTTCCACTAGATCCATTTGCTTCATAAGTGATTTTACATCCTTGTGAAAGAATCATTTTATTTTGACAAAACATTCAATGGGTGACATTTGGTATTTGAGAAAATTTAAGACTAAGGTCTCTTTGCCTTACCGACTTGAATCCCTTTAGTACTAACCTTGTGTTTTTGTATTTTGTGTCTTATTTTTGTTTGCTTTCATTTCATCATCATCCATATTTTATGTTGTGTCACATTTTTTTCATCATGTATACTTCATGTTTTTTGATATGTATATTTGTATATCTTGTCTTGTTACATATCTCTTACATGTGTGTGTCCCTTTTTGTTTGTGTTGGTTCTCATGCGATCTTAGATCATGGGGGCTCGAACACCTCCCTTGATCTTTTTCATTCTATTTCATCAACATTTGTGCACTTGGACCCCTCTTGACCTATATTTATCTACTTTAGTGTGAGTATGAGAGTCAGTTCATACTCTCACTAAAGTGGGGATAAATGTAGTATAGAAAATTGTATACCTTTATAATTTCAAACTATGTTTGGGTTCCTTAATTTATTGGACTTAATTAAGCTTCTAATTTTCCAAATTATGCATTCCTAAGCCTTATTTTTTCCCTTTTTTGAAAGGGGAACCGATATTTAATTAATGTAATCAATAATTAAATCACATTGGAGCACATGTTTTGTCCTAGACTTATAGGCTAGGACCCATTCACCCAAGGGTGAATGGGTTCCCTTCAAGTCCTAAGACTCATTTTTAAATATGTTTATTCAAATTTAACTTGCAATTGTCAGCTTTTGGAATCTATTTTTTGGGAGATTAGATAAACACCTATATAAATATAGTCTTTTTATCATTTGAAATCTAAGCAACATGATCTAGCAAGAGGTGAACTTTAAAAGAAAATATTATTATAAAAAGCATTCAAGAGAAGCATTATCAATCATTTACAACAACAATCAAGATCCTAGCATCATGTCAAAGTTCATGTATGTTCATGTCATATTTTGAAGCTAACATTGTGATGTAAGTTTTCAAGAGAATTCAAAACATTTAAAGCAATCAATAAACTCAATCAAGCAAGATCCAAATCCTAGGAGTGATTTTTTTTTCTTCAGTCCTCTAAGGTAATCCATTGAAGGGTGGTGAGTTGTAGGAAGCATTGTTCATTCATCATTTCCTTCCATTTTTCATTATCTTTCTATCAATTTTTAATTACCAAACTTGGGGTTTGACAAAGGAAAACTCCCATACAAAAAATAATAGTTTTCCTCTTTATGTATGTGCAGATTACAGTTTGAAGAAGGATTGAAAAGATCTTGAAGAGAAATTTTTCATTATTGCATAAGTTATCATCATTGTTGTCAAGCCACGAAAACTAGGTTAGAAACCTTATTTCCAACTTTTCAATAGTGGGACTAGTGGAAAATGGAAGCTCATATATTTTACCAGAGGACCCAAAAAGTTGGTCAAAAACCCTATACAAAGACCCATTCTCCCATGGGTGAATGAGTCCTTGTAGACACCTCAAAATCATTTTTTCTAAGTAGGTTTTGTGTCCTCTACACTTCCCAGATCCACTTACAAACTATTGTTTTGTACAACATGACAATTGGCAAAAGAAGTCACATCCATTGAGGTTATGAATGCACAAGTTTCCATTAGATCTTCTTTGATTATTGGACCTCCAAAAACTCCTTTTGTACCTCCTAAGAGTTTTTTAATCGTGATACCTCCAAATATTCCTTTTGAACCTCCTAAGAGTCCTTTAGTTATTAGACCTCCTAAATTTCTTCTTATCATAGGACCACTCAACACCAACCAAAACCTCCAGGATATATCTTAAATGTTGCAAGGCAACTCACTTGTAACAATGTTTTGTAGCAACCAAGTTTTCATACCATTGCTCATACA
This sequence comes from Sequoia sempervirens, assembly GCA_007258455.2. Taxonomy (NCBI): domain Eukaryota; kingdom Viridiplantae; phylum Streptophyta; class Pinopsida; order Cupressales; family Cupressaceae; genus Sequoia; species Sequoia sempervirens. Next base: position 10,277 of record VDFB02229826.1, read on the forward strand.
TATAACACAAGGAATAATATACAACCACAAACCATTCCTGCATTGATACCACTTCCTCAACCCTTTTTTCTTAGTGCTCCTCATTTACCTTCGCATAGTGGAAAGGAGTATGATCTTGTGGAACAACTTTGTAACACTCTTGCTAAGATATCCTTGTGGGATTTGATTCAAGCATTACCTATTTACCATATTATGCTTAAAAATGCTTTACAAAAAAAAATTATCTCTCCTAGTGCGCAACCCAATGATGTGGTAGCTTGGATTGAGAATATAAATTAGCCTAATTTGGACATTGTTTTTCATCAAAGTGAATTTCCTCCTTTGTAAATACAACAAAATGAGGATTTGATGATAATATCTATCATTAGCAAGATTGGCATTAAGCATACTCTTATTGATAATGTTTCAATACTCAATGTTTGTAGTGTAAACCTTTTGGATAAACTTGGAGTGGACAAGACTAAAATTCTACTAACTATGTTATTTATTTGTGGTTTTGAAACTATAAAAACAAGTGGAGAGAATTATAAAGATGGACATTTAAGTAAACAAATAGGCTATAAAGATTATAGATTAAATTTTCTTATAGGTAAGACATTAACTATGTAAATGTTTAATTTATTTTGTCTTTTAACTCATAAAGATTTATTAAGAGGTAAATGACAGATGTTAGATATATGCATATTGATTTTTAAATTTTTGCTTTAAGTTTGGAGATAGAATTTGGTTGTAATAGTGTAATATAAAATACATAATGAAGAAATTTTAGTATATTTAAATTTAAAGAATGTTGACTAGATTTTGTTTGGAATTGATTAGAGATATTAGAGATAATTGAAAATAGTGACAATTGGAAAAAGAGGACATAGAGTGCATAGGTCTGTATTGCCTTTTCCAAAATATTTTTCAGTCACACCATATTCATTCACAAAAGCCTAAAATATATGTCAGTCATCAAATAAAAAGGATTGCAAGAGTAGCATAATTATCATGCTGGAAAGTTTTCTTAGGAGGTCAAGAACAAGGAAAGAAAATCCATGTTCACAGTATCAAAATTGGATATGAATCATGTTGTTATAGGAAAATCCCTCATTGGCATGTATAGCAAGTGTGGAAGCATAGATGATGTTGGTACTTTCTTTGGTACAATGTTCAAGCGAGATGTAGTGTCATGGAGTGTGTTGATTTTAGGATATGCTTAGCATGGATGTGGGAAAGAAGCTCTCCAACTTTTTGCTCAAGTGCAAGGAGGAGGAATGAAACCTAACCACATCACCTTTGTTGGTGTTCTATCTGCTTGTAGCCATGTTGGTCTAGTGGATGACAGTTGTCGATACTTTAATTCTATGGTTAGAGATCATGACATTGAACCAAAAGCAGAGCATTGTGCCTATATTGTTGATCTTATTGGTTGTGTTGGGAATCTGGATGAGGCAGAACACTTCATAAATGAAATGGGAGTTGAAACTAATGCAGTAGTGTGGCGCCTCAGTTGGCAGGTTGGATGATGCAATAAAAGTAAGAAATATGATGAGATAGGGGACTTAAAAAGGAGCCAGGCCTAAGTTGGATTGAAGTCAACAATATTGTTAATTGTTTTACTGTAAGGGGATAGAAGATCTTACTTATGAATGGAAAGAATATGCAACATTAGAGAGACTGATGAAGCAAGTCAAAGCAGCAAGTGTGACACAAACTTTGCTCTACATTATTGAAGCAGGAAAGGGAAACTTCTCTTGCAGCCATTACATTGAAATATGGGAATTTCATTTGGTTTAATTAGCACTCTACTTGGAATGCCTATCAAAGATATTAAGAAATTCATGTGTGAGGGTGCATACATACTGCTACGAAGTGCATCTCCAAGATCTGTGAGAAATTACTTTGAGGGATGGCAATAACTGAAAATTAACTCATGAGTATTGAATGATTTTTTGAACTATGCATTCCATTTTGTTTTCTATATTCATGTGAGAGTCCTATTTTTTTGACTGATTTCTGTTATTTGTAAAACCTTCCTACAACTTATGGGATACTACAATATTTTTGAAAGGCTAGCCTTCAGTGTGTCTGAAAACAAGTTTGATTGCAATATGATTTTTGACCTTCAGCAAAATGGCAGGCTGAGAAAATAGGTTTGGACTACATGGATGTGGAAATTAAAAAAAATGAAGCATAACAAGAAACTGGTTAAGAAACTTGCAAAGAAATAGCATGTTTTTCTTGCATCATAAGCAATTATTAAGTAGATTCGTGGACTTCTTGGTCCTGGTCTAAACAAGGTAGTTAAATTTCCTACTTTGGTATCATACCAAGTCATTGGAGAGAAAAGTAAATGAAACCAAAGCTATGATCAAGCTTCAATTGAAGAAATTTTTTTGTGTGGGTGTTGCTATGGGTAACTGTGGCATGGAGGAAAAACAAATATTTCAGAATGTCTATCTAAGTGCCAACTTTCTGGTGTCCTTGCTTAAGAAAAACTTGTTAGGCCTGGCACCAGTCCCCTTTTCTTCAATTAGAATATTGAACAAAAGCTACAAGAAAAATCCCACTTCAAACACAAACATACCAAGAAGCATGAAACATTAATAATCATTGGGAGGAGTTAATAGACACACCTACCAATGAAAAATATGCCCTCTACACATGCAAATGCAAAAATCCTTTCAACAAAGCTATCAGAGCTGTGAAATGAAAAGGGTTAATAATTAGAATGGAATGTATATCAAAGAAACCAAAAGTCAAAACAGAAATATAAAACATAAAATACCTTTCAATCCAATGAAGAGCCCAATCTCCTTTCTTTGTCACACAAGGAACATTTTCAATTGCATTGAACAACTGGGCCTTCTACAAAATCTACTCAGAGTCTTTGATGTAAGTCTGCTTCTATGATGTGATAAATATTGTATATTTTTTCAGGTCATAGCCATACTATAACATTCCAAAAAACATGATATATTTTTAAGCCATTACAATAACTTTTTCTAACTACTTCCTAGATACATCCCCATAACATTTTTGCTCATTTAGCGTGTACATAATACACACAGTTGCCCTAGTAAAAAGCATAAACCGAACTTAAATTCGATGCAATACAAATTCACTTACACAAAAATGGTAGATTTCATAAGTTTTTGCCTTCATTTAAGAGGCTTAAAAACAGTGAGTTAGGGAAGGCATTTAATATCATTTGATTTTATTATTTACAATATGCTTTCTTAAACAGAACTGAGGTTAACACTTGTATCAACACTCAGAGGTTAACACTTGTATGATAACAGAGGTTAACACTTGTAGGAGTCAGATTAACACTTGCTGGTATTGTTGTTAGTCATTTAATGGTTGTGCTTTGATCCAGAATCAGAATCATAACTTGTTGCAAATCAAGGCACAATTTTTGTATTGTTAGTATGAGAATCTAAAATGAGCTAGTAATTCAAAGTATACGAACATGCTCTTCCATGCATGAAAAATGAATATTCAGACATACTAGGATATGGAGTTCATGTAAAGTAATGTACCCATCTTGTATTCTTTGCATGTTCCTCTCCTTGGTCTAAGCGCTTCATAGGAAGCTGCTAAACAGAAAAAAGATGTGCAATAGCTTCTGTCACACAAGCAAAAATAAGCACAATTGCAAGTTGATTCAACTGTCTATGGACCCATCTTGAATTATTTTTTCATTCTTTTGCTTGGTTTGAGCACTTCACAGGAACCTGCAAAACAAAGAAAAAATGTGCAATGATTAGTTCTGTCACACAAGTAAAATAGGCACAATTACAAGTTGATTCAATTGTCTATGAAAACTTAGAAGAGAGAGAGTAAATGTAGTGCTAGAAAATATGCTTGTATGGAAAGTAATATTGAAGACTTTGTCCAGTTCCTCCTTGGTTGACATGCAGTTTATCTTTGATCTTGCAGGGTCTTCTGTAGATGACTTGTATGATCTTCCCGTTTATGGAACAATTCTCTCTGAATGTGGATAATCCTTGGAAAGAGTCTTCCTCGGTGTTGTTGAATACTTTACATTGCTTCATGTGCCAAGACCACCCAAATTAAAATAATTGATCAAAGGTAAACAAAATGGTTACCAATAGCCTATACTTTCTTGATCTCCTTCCAAAACAAATCCGATAATTGCTATATTGGACAAGGGTGAAAAAACCTAAACATGAAAATTAGGGTTATTGGTAACCTATACTATTGCAACACTTGTTGAGACAAATCCAATGACTGTTACACTGCAAAAGGGTGGAAAAACTGGAACAAAATCTCAGGAAGGAAGAAAAATAGGGCTCAGGAATTTTCATTGAGACTAAATAGTACTTGGCAAACTGTACAGAAATACTTAATCGTAGTAGATCTAGGAAAGAAAATAAAAGAAAAATTTGCTACAAAGACTAATTACCTGGAATATTGATTTTTGTTGTCCTCTACAACCACAGCGTGTCATAGAATTGCTACCTAAATCAAAGTTCTAACATAACTTGTAATACTTGTAATGAAATTACAACATCACTTCTAATGAAATTTAGGGCTTTATATAGCTTAAATAAAAAATAAATTGGCTTTAAATTTTTCCACAAAAATTTATAGGTTTACAAATGTGTTTATGTTCTTAGCCTTCAAGTTAAGACCACCTTGACAAAAAAGAAAAAGTTCTTAAGCTTAAACAACATGTTCCTTGGGATTTCATTTTAAACTGAAATAAAACTGTGAACTGGTACACGCTTGCACATAAGGCGAGGATTTCCTTCAAAGAGGGAGGAATTCATCAAAAGTTTAAGTGAAGGTGGAGGAGGCTTCTTAAAATCAATAACAAATTTAGTTGAAGCATAAAGCTTAAAACATAGTTATATTGACAACATTGTTTCTGTGTATGTTTTTCAATTTGAATGTGATAGATTGCTGAATAATAAAAAATAGATAGTTGGAAGATACAATATAACGTTGGTGATTCACCTGTGGAAGAGTAGAGAGTTTTGTTTGTAGGAAAGGGGACCCACATAAAGTAGAGATGTCTCTCAGAATAGCAGCTGTTTGTAGGACCGAGGCAGAGAGGGGTGTGTTTACCAGGGTCTGTGAGCAAGCTCTGACCTTGAATATAAAGGTCTTCTTTCTTGGTCAACTGCAGCCCACTTCGAATTCTACCGTTTCTTGCAAACTCCATTGTTGAGATTTTTCCCCTACCATGGTGTTGCATATGGCCATGGTTATTTTCAAGGCAGAATTCATAGCCAGAAAAGAAGCTCACACTGCGGATCATTGATGGCATGGTAAGTGGAACTTGTTTCATCAATGAGAAATTGTGTGACTACAGTTCACGTGCCTTGTGTCCGCTGCCGATAGCAGACACAAAACACGTAATCCAGGCCATGAAGAATGCCACCTAACCCTAATCGTCCGCTAGATTCATTGCAGAAATAAGCCATATAACTACTTCCAACAACACCACTTGCTCACAGGTACCCACAACGAAGACACATCCACAAAAGAAAAACATTACAAACTCATGCAAATATTTCCCTCCCTCCATTTTTGATTCGCTGCAATCAGAATTTCTAAATGCAAAATAAAAAAACCACGGGAAAAAAACATCAAACCAATCAGAAAATTGCAAAAACCATCGAGAAATTCCGTTTGTATAAAAAAATGCCACGGACCATAGGATAAAGCATTATATCATTGGCTGGCGGGAGTTCCCAGATCCCTTAATGCTAAAAATCAGTTGCTCGAAAACATTAGTCTCCACCTAAAAGGTAGAGACTAATAACCATAAAATACTGTCACCTACAACCAAACACTATAAAATACTGTCAAAATATAGAACTTAAGCTAATAAGGGTTATTACTGCAGAACGTTATACTGCAGATGCTAAAATCCAATCTGATAAAAAAATTTAACCAAATTTTTTTGAATTACTACTAACTTGCAAAATGTGGGAAACATAAACAAGGCACATGAAATGTTTGACAGAACGCCTCAAAGAGATGTCATCTCATGGACTGCAGTGATTGCAAGTTATGCACAAAATAGATTTATTGAAAAGGCTTTAGAAGCTTTCAAGCAAATGCAATCTGCAGGTGTAAAACCAGACTCAACAACATTTTCCTGCATCATCCTTGCCTGTGCCAAAGTGGGAGCTTTCTATCAGGGTATGGAGATACATCCAAACATAAAAAGATAAGAGGAATTTTTTCATATATTGTAATTGCGACTATCCTGGTAGAAATGTATGCAAAATGTGGAAATACAGACAAGGAACGTGAACTGTTTGACAGAATGCTTCAAAGAGATGTGCTCCCGTGGACTGCAATGATTGCAGGATATGCACAAAATGGATTTTTGAAAAGGCTTTAGAAACTTTCAAGCAAATGGAATTGGCAGGATTAAAGCCAAATTCCACAACCTTTGCTGCCAGCATCCTCCCTGCCTGTGCAAAAATGGGAGCTTTGGAACAGGGTATTGACATCCATGAAAACATGAAGGATAGAGAGATTTTGACAAATGTTGTAGTTGCGACTGCTCTAGTAGACATGTCAAATCTAATATCTAGATATTAGATATTTAAACATACTTTGCGGTTGAACTGTTAAACCTAAAAAAATCTCAAAACACAGAATCTAAATCAAGAATTGAATACAAACTATCTAAACATAATTGAGCATTGAAAAAATGATAAGTAAACTACGATGCCAAAACAACACAAAAGTCTCTTTAACTCAAGAATAAATCAAAAGGCAGGATGCTGGTGACTCAGAAATAAGCATCGTAATTTCTTAGAGGGAATAACAGACAGATTGCAGTGGCCTAGTTAAGATGAGCATTCATGGAAATCAAAGAATCAATGATTATAGAATGAAATTAACATAAATAAGTTACATAACACAAAGACATTTTATTTATAAACATGGCAAAACTATACTGTACATAAATGTCTATAATTGAATATTTACAAAAGAATGTTACGAGGGTAGATCCATAAGTAATGTTAGATATTGGCTAAGCAATAATTGCTGCACATAGCCTATTGAAGAGAAATTATAAAAGATTATGTTTAAATTTTCTTATAATCTCTTGGTGTAGTGGGTTTTTCTCCCGTAAAGGAGTTTTCTGATATATTTGGTGTTCATGTGTGATTGTCAAATACTTTGTTTATGTTATCTGCTTCATAGTGCATCTTAAGTGAACTGTAATTGAAAAATTGAAAGTATATCTGCATTCTTCTCTGAGATTTTGACGTTAGGAGAGTTGTTTCCACATCTAATTTTTCTTACAAAAGGTGTACTATAGATGCAGAGTTTGAGATACAGTTATTTGAATTTTTTAGGTAAATTGCATCCATGGAAAATTGGGTTACTCTTTTCCTTCCTTTACATTTGTGCACCGTCAAACAGTTCATGGCTTTTTAGCAGAAAAGCAACAATAAGTGGGCTTGTTTGTCATCAATAAGTGGTTGGTCTATTGTCTACTTTGGGGATACAAGGCCATGCAAAACACTTATACAAGCAAAGCACTTATAGAAGCAGGCATGGGTTGCGCATTTGTTATCCATGAACCTGATATGACTCCCTTGTGATCTAGATGCTACG
>VDFB02229827.1:0-33674 GCA_007258455.2 Sequoia sempervirens
TTCTTGGCGAGCTGATGTGGGACCAGCTGCTATTTTTAGCGATATGGGCGTGGCGGCGTAGGAATCGCCGAGTTAAGTGTCAGCATCAGACGGATCAGTCATCGGGTTAGAAACAAGGAAGATATTAATATTTGATCGTATTGATTAAATATTAATTAATTAACGTTTATAATATAAAGTTATAATTTTTAATTATAACTTAAGTGATTGCCTTGAGGGGTGCGCCATCATTAAAAGGGGGCCAGTTTGACATTTGATTTAATTTAAAATATTCAGCTGAGGACTATTGAAATATTAAAATATTAAAACATGAATATTTTAATGAAACCCTATTATGGTGGAAATCGCACTTTTGAGAAAGATAAAGGGTTTTGCATTGGAAATTGTGCATTATGTGATTATTGAGTTTTGAGAAATTGATCAAATTGATCTGAGCCTGAGACTTAGGGTTTCGCGTTCGATTCCTTGGAGAACGAGCCATCTCCAGCGGAAAGCAATTCAGAGAGTGTGCAATATCACTTGATTTATTGCCTATAGAGGTTTTCTTATTCAGAGAAAACTACAGAGCTTCAGAGGAAGTCATATCTTCAGTTATTATCAGTTGTTTGCATTTGGATATCATCTATTGCCTGGGGCGCACCATTTCAGAGACATAGAAATTGATTCAAAGGAGGCCGTACCAACATTCATTGCTGATCTGACAGGCCGTACATTTCTGTCAGGGCCGTACCAGCAAGAAAAGACGTGTTCCTTGTCTTGACTCATACGCCTATCTTCAGAGCTCATTCATTCACCATCTGGAGGCGCTGGAGGTTGCTAGAAACATTGGGGATCATCAGATAGCAAAAAGACCAAGCATTTATTACAGCCGTACAATTCTGTACCTTTCAGCTGTGACAGCAATTACCAGGTTTTCTCAATAAAATTCATTCTTTTACTTTGCATGTTTCAAAAATTGCATTGTACTGTTTCCAGTTGATGAAATAAAAGAGGCGCCTTTATCCTAGCTTGTATTTGCTACCATATTGAAGATCTAGTAATTTTTAGAGAATTTATTATTATTTTCTGGTAAAGCCGTACCTTTGCATTTATTGTTAAAAATCCAAAAATTGCAAAAAAATCACAAAAACCCAAAAACGTCAGAAAACTTGAAAACGATCGGTCGATGTCGGGAAACTAGGGTTTCTACAAAAAACAAGAGTGTAAGAACACTTCTTCCTCTACTCGAAAGCCAAATTGTCGGTATTGTTTTTGTTTTGTTTGTTTTGCAATTTTTTTTTGTGTTTTTGAGGGTTTTATGCTTTTTTGGTTTTTTTGCAAATAACAATGCTAAAACTGGAAATTAAATGAAAGGAAATGCAATAAACTAAAGAAAGAGCCACACTGCAATTGCTTTATTTTATTGATCAATAACAGAGAGGTTCAAATTACAAGCATACCTGAAAAATGGAGAATAATGATTGCTGCTCTGAAATGGCTGCTAAAAAGCAACTCAATAAGAATTTCGATTTTCCTCATCTAAGACGTTTTTTCTCCTCAAAATTATTATGGTTGGGTTCTACCATGCTGGGCGCCCCTTCATGAATTTATCTGGATTTTTTGGATGCCTTCAAACCCCAAATCACCCCTCTCATAGAATCGCCCCTCTTGCTGCAATAAATGGCTGCAAAGCAGGCCGTACCTTTCTTGAACCTTGTGCTAGCAATTAAGACTCAAACTGTAATGCTTCTCCACAATACTCTGAATCTCATGAATATGATATTACACTCAAAACCCTCTGAAAGTTCTCACCATTTTTCACAAATAGAACCTCTGTATGAAGTCCTCATGTATGCCAAATTCAATGGATATTTCACCACCTCAAATGGCTGCAACACTGAAGAATGAATCGTTCTCCAATGGCTCGTGGAATGAAACCCTTGGCTCCCTTCTCACAGTAATTTTCATCAACTCAGAAAATACTCCAGAATGAGAAAATCGACTTCTTGAGGGCAATTTATAAGCATCTCATGAAGAGGTGCAATTTCTCCCAAAAAGCACCATTTAAAACATATTAAATAAAATAACATGGCTCCCTTCATGAGTTTAGCTGGATTTTTTGGATGCCTTCAAACCCCAAATCACCCCTCTCATAGAATCGCCCCTCTTGCTGCAATAAATGGCTGCAAAGCAGGCCGTACCTTTCTTGAACCTTGTGCTAGCAATTAAGACTCAAACTGTAATGCTTCTCCACAATACTCTGAATCTCATGAATATGATATTACACTCAAAACCCTTTGTAAGTTCTCACCATTTTTCACAAATAGAACCTCTGTATGAAGTCCTCCTGTATGCCAAATTCAATGGATATTTCACCACCTCAAATGGCTGCAACACTGAAGAATGAATCGTTATCCAATGGCTCGTGGAATGAAACCCTTGGCTCCCTTCTCACAGTAATTTTCATCAACTCAGAAAATACTCCAGAATGAGAAAATCGACTTCTTGAGGGCAATTTATAAGCATCTCATGAAGAGGTGCAATTTCTCCCAAAAAGCACCATTTAAAACATATTAAATAAAATAACATTGCACTTGGGAAATATTTTAATATTTCCTTGAAGTTGGCGCCCTCAATTAATTAAATAATATGGCCCCCTTCTAATGATGAATTGACCCTCATGATATAAAGTTAAGTTATAACTTTATAATGTCACCTTTTTATAATTAAATATTATTTGAGCCATTTAAACTTTAATATCTCCTTCAATATTTAAAAATTTATCAAACCATCTGAAATTGGGGCCAACTCTGTAGATATCCATACGACCAAGTGCCTTACTAAAAATAGTAAGGGCCCCTCTCGACCAACCTCTGACTTACTATAGTAAGTGTAGCAAACAAAGCCCTGTGAGCATCAAACGAAAGCCAAGACTGGAAACCACTGAACTTAGAAGAAGATACAAGCCTTAGGAGAGCCTCTATCCATACTTATTAGCCTATGAGGATCAAAATGATAGGCTAATCTCACCGACAATTGATGTCTAATTTGGAGGGGACATTACAGTCCGCACTCCGCCCTCCTTGAAATTGCTTGTCCCTAAGCAATCTCAACTCTGGGTGCTGCAAGATCTCCTCACCCTCCCAGGTGGCATCCTCTACCGGCAAATCCTTCCATTTGATTAAGTATTCCCTGATGGTCTGTCTCTGCAACTATCTCTCTCTGAAATCCAGGATAGCCTCAGGTACTAGAATTAGTTTCCCCTCATCATCCAGGGGTGGCAACATTGCAGATGGAATCAAATGATGCCCCAACGCCTTTTTGAGGCGTGATACATGGAAAACATTGTGTACCCTGCTATCTGCTGGTAGGTGGAGCTCATATGCTACCTTGCCAACTCGCCTGATAACTTGGAATGGCCCATAGTAGCGTGGTTTAAGTTTTTCAGCACCACTCTTCTTGAGTGTAGACTGGCGGTATGGTTGCAACATCAGATATACCATGTCCCCAACCTTGAAAGATTTCTCAGTCCTCCTCTAATCTGCATATTGTTTCTGCTAATTCTGTGCCTTAGGAATATTCTCCTTGAGAGCCCTCATAATGTCCTGGCTCTCCTGCAACAAGTCACCAGCACTAGGCACTCTACTGTCGCTCAGTAGTAAATCGAGGAAACTCGGGGCCTCGTATCCATATAACGCCAAAAATGGTGTCATCTGTATTGACATGCGATAAGTGGAGTTATAGCAATACTTGCATAGGTGAATCCACTTCACCCAAGCCTTTTGCTGCCCAACTATGTAATTCCTGAGGTAACCTTCCACCCATTTATTAACTATCTCTGTCTGGCCATCGGTCTGTGGGTGGTAGCTGGTACTAGGAGTTAGCTTGGTCCCACAAAGTCTGAATACCTCCTGCCAAAAGTGACTCAAGAACCGGCTGTCCCTGTTGCTAACTATGCTCTGAGGTAACCCATGTAGCTTGAATACCTCTCGGGAAAACAACTCTGCCACCAGTGTAGCTGTGTATGTAGCTGCAATTGGAAAGAAATGGGCATATTTTGTTAACCGATCTACAACCACATATATACAATCTCTCCCCTAGGCTTTAGGCAAGCCCATAATGAAGTCCATGGACAGGCATTCCCACTTCCTATTAGGAATCGAAAGTGGTTGTCGTAGGCCTGCTGGGTAGGTGTGCTCCTGTTTGTTTTGCTGACAAACGAGACACTCTCTAACATACCGGAGAACATTTGCCTCAAGACCTTTCCAAGTAAACCTCTCCCTGATTTGCCTGTAAGTCTTGAAATACCCCGACTGTCCTGTAGTGGGCACATCATGGAAAGTCCGCATTATAATGCTCTTCATCTTCGACCCTGGAGTCAAGTAGATACCGCCCTTGTAAATGATGAGCTCATTTACAATTGTATAACTGCATATAACCGTGCAATGGACATTGAGAGCAAAAACAAGACATCTTCGTGAGGGAAAAAGAAAGATGATGACGAAAGTACGGGGGAGAGCGAAGACGAGTCAAAAACTGTACAAGCTCTCCATCGAGATATTTGAGAATGATAAAGAACTGAAAGCCGACAAAGAAGGGTCGAAGGAGGCAAATGAATTGTGGTGTACCGAATGCAAAACAAGTCACACAAAGGCGAACTGTCCGAAGAAAATGTTTTGTGACATTTGCCAAGTTATGGGACACTCCGTCAAGGAGTGCTCGTACAACCTAAAAACACGGAGTTTGCAAGTGTTCTTCGCACAAGGGGAACAGTCAACCCCTTCGACCACATCGTCGAAACCCCAAAACAACGCATCCCCTGGAGGCTACCACAACTTCTCAGCAAAGGAGGAAGTATCAGGGGAGAAGGACAAGCAGTTGGCATAGAGGGATACTCAGTTGGTTGAGAAGGACAAGTAGTTGGCCGAGAGGGATACTTAGTTGGTTGAGAAGGACAAGGATTTGGCGGGTACAAAAGAGGAATTGGCAACTACCCAGCCAAACTTGCCAAGGCAATTAAGATGGTGAAGTTAGCTCAAGAGCAGCAGAAGGCAGCCACCCAAAAACTTCAGCGCCTTCAGCAGCAGTCGGCAACGGCTCCATCTTCGTCTGTGCATCCAAGGACACAATCTCTTCCTCCCTCCTCTTAAATTCCCTTTCTTACCCCAGTTTTTCATTTTTAGTCGTCTGGAAGACGACTACTTTTTGGGGGGATGATGTAGCTGGCTGAAATGTACTTAGTCGGCAGTGAGTAGAAATAAGACTTAGTTAGTTTGATATTAATGTAATTGTTTTGGTGTACTAGTTAGTGGTTCGAGAATTAGTTCCCGAGAGAATAATTAATGTAATGAAATGATGCGACGGTTGGTCCTTCAACCACCGTTCATGCACTATATGTATCGATAGTCATGTAGTTAATAGATACTACTATTGCTATGATTGTTCACAATTTACTTGTACTGGCATATGTTCGATAAATAAAGACAACTGTGATGATTTCATGCCTTATATTCTAGTATGGTGTTATGTTTTGTAAGTTACTCTTGTTTACTCCTTGTGTATGTTGGAATTCATTCATTCCGTGAGTAAACAAAGATCATAGTTCTTGATTGAGCAATCTGAAAGATTTTGTAGAAGTACTAGGTTTTAGGCATTGGTTCTCCATTGAGAATGGTGCCAAATATGTCTTCACGAATGTCCAAATGGTCAGCTTCTAAAGTAAGCATCTCCTAAAAAATATAAGTGATACCAAAACCTTATGGAGCCCAAACTTCGATTTATCCTACTCATTTCCCTCAATGGGATTTTCCTTTTAGAGGTTGTTATGTAACGCGTGTATAAGGTCCATTGGAACATGCATGAATTTTGTCATCAACTTGATGGCATGATTTCAATGCATGAATCAATTTATTTATGCTAAACCAAACAAAGACTCAAATATTTGTCCTACATTCATTCGTTAAGGTACCTCTTATGGATTTAATACCATATCCATTGGTGTTCCATTCTATAAATAAGGCATACCTTGTTTGGGCATTTTTATTTTGTAATAATACGTTTATTACCATCCTTCTAAGTACTTTATCACCAACTTGTATTTTATGTTTTTATGAAATATATACTTGAATTTTTTCTACAATGTCACTGAGATAATCTTCTTCCTTGATTTGGATACATCTCACATTGATAACTCAACCTTTTACAGCTTTGGGGACTCCAAAACGATTTTCTTGTCCAATAGGTGCCTTAATATCAAATAAAGCTTGTCATGATTTTCCTTTTGGAGTATTTAATAGTGAGTCTTCTTTTGCTTCTAGTGTTAATTTCAAAGAGAAAGTAATAATCTGCATATCCCCAATTGAGCTCTCAATCCCCCTTTTTATTACTTTTAGGGAACTTTCCAGAAACTCCCTTTTAAAAACAATTTATTAATTTATTAAGCCTTTTAACATCAAAAATTGATTTATTTTACTTTTAAAACATTTCCAACACTGAAATTCTGATCCATCCTTTGCCAAGTAACAATCCCCAAAGTAACCATTCATTTATTACTCCAATGCTTAAAATCTCTCTCCTCCATTTGTAGACAAGCAAATGGAATCACCAAATGGGCTGGTAAAGAAAGGAACAACATCGTTAATTCTGAAATTTTCATCCTTATGCCTCCAAAAGTCCTCCCTTCCATTCCTAATTAACTTCATCAATCCTTGTTGAGGATCCCAAGCATGGGTACCCAACCAAGAATGATCTCCAACATGCCTAGAAAGGTGCACAACATAACTCCAGGTGCCATTCAAATCAACATGCACATCATGGAAATTTATGACTTCTTTAGTAATCCCTTGTAGCCCATCCATGAAAGCACCAACAACTGAAATGTGAGGATCAATTGTTGTCATCAAAACTATCCCCAAATTAAGATTAGTATAATATATAACATCACTCAATCCAAAGGATGGATTGTCAAACATGTAGATGTCATGTTTAAATCCTTCTTTCTCCAAAGCTACGTAAGTAAAAGCTTTAAACGACCTTTCCTTGCTGCTGTACTGAAATTTCCAGCAATCTTTAGAACATTGTTTGGAAACTTTTTCAAAATCTGAAATGTTAAAGTCTCCATAGATCAATACATCCCATGATGATACTGCATCTCCTAGTGTCGTAACACTCCCTATGCAATCTTCATTTGTCTTCTCCTTTGCACATTTCATTTCCGGTGGTCTCCTAGGAGGGTAGCCTATCACCTTATAATATGAACCTAAATCAAAACCAAGCTGAAAACCACACTCCAACTCAAGTTCTGAATCTTCTCTCGTGTCCCATACCTTGCTATTTTCACCAAGTGCAATGCTACAACTAGGAGTAGTCCCATCATCCAACTCGAAGAGTGAGTTTTCAAATGCCAAATTAATACTCATCTCAAAAAGAGGATTACTCATCAACTGAAAATCATCATAATTCACATACTAGACCCACACATCCTGCTGACCCAATGTCCTATTTTCAGAATTTTTGGAACAATGTACAAGATCAAACTCCTCCTAATTGTAATCAAGCTCCTCCATTACCTGTTTGTTATTCATGGCCCTTTCTCTGTTCTCCTGCTTTCTGAATCGTTTGGCCTCATAGATCATTTGCTTCAAGAAGTGCCTCTTGGACACTTTTCAGAGCAATCTTCATGGAATCAAGCTTAATGGTGAGCTCACCAATCACTCCCCTAAGCTAAATTGGGGGGAGAAAGTAAGTGGCAAAACCACTGAAAATGTGTGCCTCATATCTGATTTCAAATCTGGTTACCATTTTCTCAAGTTCTAAGATCCAGTTTCAAAGCTTGCTTTATTGAATTATGGGTGTCTTGGTGATCAAATTTTGGGAACTACAGTAAAGTCAGGGAAAAAGAGAGTTAATGGTATTGGTTTTATACCCTGTAACAGAAAAGGTACATAACAAGGCTAGTCCCACTTTTATGATCTGAAACCATCACAATTACAGCTGCAAAGACCACCAAATTTGAAGAAAAAAATACTTTAGCGAAGATGATGATGAAACATTCAAAGATTGAACATTGCTTCCTAAATAGCCTTAACGATTTCCCTTAAAATCAAGCTATAAGAATTGGCACAAGTGGACTCACATAACATGAAAGAAAGTTCCAGAATTGAGAAGGAATATTGAAGAATGGAAAAATAATCCTATATTTGTGAACAATGTTTCATCTCCAAATAGACAATGAAAGAACTTCTAATTACATGATTCTTGAACTTCTGCATTGTGGCTACAATATGAAACAAGTACTGATGTAATGTTAGAACTCCAAAGATAATTTGTGAGTTGCATGGTATACCATATTATGTCTTAAAGTGATTAGTATTTTGAAGACATTGAACATTCTTTTCTAATGTACAGGTAGAGTAGACTTCTGTGAGCTGCATGTTTCTGCCTCTTTGAATGCTAACTGAATACTTTTTTATTATTTTAGAAACAAGGCTTAGGTCCAATGTATTTTGCTTAATCTTCTGCCTTCTGTATTTGGTTCAATGTTTTGAGCAAGACACACTGTCTAATCTGTGAATGGGTTTTGATGCAATGTCTAATATGTGAGCATCACTTCTAATTGTCCTCAAGGAACCCCCACTTTTTTTAAATATATTTATTAGTTACAGGAGGAATTAGTGGCCACCTAGTGCCCACTCAGAAGGTGTTCAAGGACCCTTTTTATAGAAGCTTCTTTTGTTCATTATTTTGCCTCTTCTTCCCCAAATGAACAAGTTGAAATATTTAAGGATTCAAACTCAACACTTTTTGTAAATTTTCATCACTTGGGTGGTATTTGCAGATGGCTGGTAATTACTTTCAGTGGAAGGATTTCAATTTCTCAAAACGTAGCAACGCCCTTAATTCAAATTTCATATTATATTTTTCTCTTTAAGCCTATTTATTGTTTGTTAATTGAATATAGCCGTTAGAATGATAGTGTCTTGCATTTGATGTTTATTTGCTAATACATTTTAAAAAAGTTGACTTCGTAGGAATGAGATAAAGATTTGAATGTAATTAATTCCGACTATTCCTTTTTGTTTTTGGCTTCAGCGTTGCATACCGGTATTTCTTGATGAGGAGATAGTTCACCAATACTACAATGGCTATTGCAACAACATTCTTTGGCCACTTTTCCACTATCTTGGGATTCCTCAGGAGGATCGACTTGCTACCACACGTAGTTTCCAGTCTCAGTTTGATGCATATAAGAAGGCTAATGAGATGTTTGCTAATGTTGTATATTCACATTACAAGGAGGGAGATGTTGTATGGTGTCATGACTACCATCTGATGTTTCTTCCGAAGTTTCTTAAAGAACGGGATGTTAATGTTAAAGTGGGATGGTTTTTGCACACTCCGTTTCCTTCTTCAGAGATCCACAGGACCCTTCCATCACGCTCGGAGCTGCTAAAAGCTATTCTTGCTGCAGATTTAGTTGGGTTTGTTTATGAACCATGCTGCATTTGATGTATTCATTATTATGTATGCTGTGGAAGGAGTTAGATTAAGATTCCTTTGTCTGGGAAAACATTCTGGCTTCCTGGTCAGTTGTGCTGTGCAATAATTCACTGCTAAAGCTAGTTGGGACACCTTGAGATGAGTATTAAAATAACTTTGAAACTATGGAGTTCCAAAATCAGATAACCTTTGCAGTACAGATCATAGTTTGTTCCCTTTGTGTCTGCTTTTCAAATTTCTTAGTGAAGAATCCTTAGGTGTTGAGGTTAATTTGACAGGCTGGTAGTAAATTTGGCTCCTACTTAATGCTGTGAAGATGTGATACATGGATAAACTGTAATAAATTATTTGTATCTTTCATTTTATCTCGATATGATGAAGCCTGTCATATAACAAATAACAGGAATGATACTAGAACACAATAGTTTTCCACAATTCATTACAAATAAATTATCAAATTTCTTGAATTCTGCTGCACAAATTTAGGCTTCCTCTCAATATTTTGAGATGGATTATTTCATTGTTTTCAAGTGGCTTACGATTTTTTCTTGTTTGCTAAATAATGAAAGCTGAGCTCATTCTATGCATTTAGCAGCTGGGAACTACACAAAACATTTTGGAAAGATTCTCTCACCTCAAATAGAATTATTGTTGCTTTCAACGAGGTGCCCAAGTATATTGAATTCTGTGATAAGTGATAACCATTGAGAATACTAGAATTTGAGCAGTTTATTTAGAGGGTAATCTTACTATTATTATGTCTCTCGAACTTTTTTGGCTCATCAGATTAGGTCACAATAGGATTCGAGTACTCCCTGTTCGTTGTTTTACTTTTGGCATTTTGGTTAGAAGTTGCAGTCTGTTTTCCACACCTTCTTTGAGGCCTGTTGATCACATTTGTCCCAGGTTACTTGATAATTGTCTTATAAATTTGTTAAATGCAATTCCTAATTATATGAGTGCAATAGCTTTTAGAATTTATATATTGTAAATAGACAAACATGTGGGCATCACAGCTTAGAATCTTGAAAAAATTAGTAGATATTAACTCTTGAGTTTAAAGGATAGGTACATTTTGCAATGCAGTTTTTCAAGTTCTAATCCATGTTTTTGATCATTTCAGTTTCCATACTTATGACTATGCAAGACATTTTGTAAGTGCATGCACACGAATTCTTGGGTTGGAAGGAACGCCAGAAGGAGTAGAGGATCAAGGGAAGCTCACCCGTGTTGCTGCGGTATTCACTGTACATGCTTATTTTGCTTTCTGCCATGCAACTATCTCTTATTGAATATTTAGCTTGTGTTTTCTTGTTTATTTGTATTGTGAGGTTGAATTTTGAATTTGTTGTCCACCCTTTTGAGTTGAGTTATTTTTTATAACCAATACCTGGATATTTCTTTAAATTTTTTCATGTCTGTTTGTGATAATTGCAGTTCCCTATTGGCATTGATTCAGATAGGTTCATAAAAGCACTAGAATTGCCCGAAGTCAAAGAGCATGTTAGAGAGCTAAAAGAAAGGTTTGCGGGTCGAAAGGTGAGCTGTCATATTGTATTCTTTTGATGCCTAATGATCATCTTTTTGTACCTTCATAGATAATGACTGCAAATAATTCCATGTGAACACATTCCTGCACCCCTACAGGCGTCCTCAGGACACTGGGGGATGGCAGGGGATTCCCCCTGGCTGTGCTCTGTCTCTGGGAAAACTAGAGACATCGGGATGGTATCCATGGGAGCCTAACATCCCTGGGACGTCCCACTGTCCCAAGGACGGCTGGGGATATCTGAGATGTCCCTCAGCTATTTCTGGGAAAACTGGGGACATCGGGATGGTATCCATGTGAGCCTAATATCCCTGGGACGTCCCACTGCCCCAAGGACGGCTGGGGATATCTGAGATGTCCCTCACTTGTCTCTGGGGACAGTCAGACATCCTCCCAGTGGTCTGATTTTTTTTTTTGAACAGGAAAAATATTCTGCCATACAAAAAGAAAGTGTGTGGTTGCATACAACAGTCAAAGAAAGTTTTTAAATTTTTGAATGACTGCATACAGCTATAGAATGAGAGTGTACAACTGTTGAATGATTGCTTACAACTGTAGAATGAAAGTGTAATGACAACATACATTTCTTACTCTTTTCGTCAATGGGAATGTGTGACCACATGGAACTATGGAAATAAAATTTATAGTTGTTGAACAACCACATACAACTATCAACTATGGAATGAAAATGCACTCATGGCACCTATTGAATGGCAACATATGTTGGTTACCCCTTTCATCAATGAACAATTCTATGACTGCATTCCGCTGTAGGAAAGTAGACAATCATAAAATGAGAGTATACAGGTGTGGAATGAACACAAGCTTGATTGCATGCAGTGTAAAGTGAAATCATGCATATGTCAAATGAGAGCATATGATTATAAGAAATATATCTTGTCTTTACACTTTAATTTATGATTTTGTATCCTTTGGGCCTTTTGTGAATCTGTTGTAATGAAAACATTGAATAATTGAAAGCAGAAATTTCTTGTTTTCAAGTCAGTGAACACATTACATTGAATATTGAATTTCATACATTATATGAATTTCTAAACTTGAATTTTGATGTCATGCTTGCCAAGATTGTCAATACTGTATATGTATATAATATCCCTCAATCTCCCAAAAATGGACCCCTTGTACTGCTATCCCTGAAATGCATCCTGCTGCTCCCTGTTGGAAATTTGTTGTCATTGATGTCAAAGGTTGAGGAAGGAGTTTGCAATTGAATGTTGGTGGCCATGCTTTGGAGTAAAATTTAAAATGAAATAAATATTTGTGTCCCTTCTTGGTTGGTGCCCCTCTTGGGGAAATAAAAGAAATAAAAAAATTTGTGGTTTTCTCCCTCAAGTGGTGTGCCCCATTTTTAGGGGTTCATTTTTGAAAATAAAAAAATAAAATTAAATATAATTAAAAATAGGGGCCGACCTCTATTTAAATGCCCAAGGTAGAGATGAAAGGGTGTGTCTAAAAGGAGTTGCATCCATTTGCAAAGTGTGTGTTGCTTCAAAAAGTCGCCTCTCTTGGTAAGAATATTTAAAGAGATTGTGAAGATCATTGAAGGCAAGCAATTCATTGAATTCATTTGTATAAGGTGCAAATTTGAAAGGCACATAAGTACAGATTTTTGAAGATATATGAGCAGAGATCCACATGAGCTTTATGGTAGAATTTATGAAGGATCTTTGAAAATTCTAAAGGCAGATTTTAGTGGAGTATTGAGTAGATGTATGAAGGTGAATTAAGATAGATCTAAGAAGTTTCAAATAAATTATTATATTGTTCATTCGAAGGTTGGTGCCTTTGAATTAAGGAGATCAGGAGGTTGGTGCCTCTAATTTGAAGAGATTGGTGTCTCTTGCTGAGTTGGTGCTCAATGGTGGGGATTGGTGTCTCCTGTGGGTTGGTGCCTACGAAAGAAGCTTTGTAAATGAAGTAGGTTTGTCCCTACAAAAAGATCTATATAAAAAATATTTTGCTGTGGTTTTCTCCCGCAAGGGGTTCTACATAAATCGTGTGGTCTTGTGTTCCTTATTGCTAGATCTAGCATGTGTTTTATTGTTGTGGATGATTAGATTGTGAAGTATTATTGCTATGGTTGTTTAAAGTTTGAAAAGTAAAAGATTGTGAAGTATTATTGCTATGGTTGTTTAAAGTTTGAAAAGTAAAAGATTGTTGTTATATTGATTCACCCCCCCCTCCCCCTTCCCAGTATAATTGAGTGCTCTTCAATTGGTATCAGAGCGGATTCCTCTGGAGATAGTCTAACCGCTAGAAGGAAGATCTAAAAGAGCACATATGGTTGAGCAAGGAGGATATTGATTCTCATCAAACAGGGCACCATGGTTTGAGGGAACAAATTATGCCTTTTGGAGCATAAGGATGGAAAACTATTTGAATGCTCTAGGGTATGCTATTCTGCAATTGGTTGAAAATGGCTACATAGCCCTTGCCACTCCCCCAACGGATTAGGCAGGAAAGAGGGAAAGTGAAAAAAATGCGAAAGGCAAGAATGTGATTTTGTGTGGATTATCTGAATTGGAGTTTGTGAAAGTACTGGATTGCAAATCAGCTAATGACATGTGGGTAAGTTGAAGAATATCTATGAAGGAGATGATTGTAAGAACACCCCTATATTTTTATTTGTTTTTTCTAGAAAACCAATATGAAGCTATAGCCAATTGAAACTTAGCCAAATAACCACATTCACTAACCAATCAGTTGTTTCAAGGGTTCTCAGTGATAAATACAACAGTCATAACAATTTAGAGCAAGAATATTAAATACACAAATGAGCAAATCAATTATACTTCGTTGCAACCCATGTGCTGCAATACATTTTTCCAGTCTGATATAATTTATAACAGCGAGTTTATGGGCTGTTTTACACTCAGAATTTCATGAACATCAAATATACACATAGGAATGACACTAAACAAGCTCCCAAAGGTTGCATTCCATAAACTAACACATTTTTAAACATACCCGGAAGCTGCACCTCTAAACAGGTCTAGAAATAAATCTAGAACAGTGAGCAAAGGTCTTGAAAATGGCTTCATTGAAATGGTAATTGATTGGTTGAATTACAAAGGAGAGGAAATCTCCTTAAATAAGCAATTACAAATGATGTTTCTAAAACAAAAACGATAAATAACAAAAGCAATAAAAGAAAGTTACTAAAACTAACTAAACGATTATCATGACCATTCCAAGCTAGATATAACAATATTACTTTAATACCCTCCCTTAATGGTCATTCTACTAACTACACCAAGTTTGCCCCTAAATTTTGCAAATTTGTTTGGACTCAGGGACTTGGTAAGAATGTCTGTAGTCTGATCCTCAGTTGGAACATGCTACAACATCATTGATCCATCTTCAACAAGCTGTCATATGAAGTAACAATGAAGCTCTACATGTTTTCTGCGCTCGTGGAAGATTGGATTTTTGGCAAGTTTTAACATCCTTGGTTGTCACAAAACAAGGGTGAAGGCCCTGCATGAGACATTTTCATGTGAGAAAGCATCCTTCGAAGCCATACTGCCTCAAATGCTGCTTTAATAGTTCCCTGATACTTTGCTTCTGTGGAGGAAAAATATACTACCTACTACTTCTTACTGGTCCATGTGACTGCACTCGTACCAAGATTGAAAACATGTCTAGAAGTAGACTTCCTGCCATCAACAAAACCTGCCCAATCTGAATTTGTAAAACCAACCAGCCTAGGATCTTTGCTTCTGCTATACAAAATGCCAAAGTTAGGTGTCCCTTTCACATATCTCAGTACTCGCTTCACTACAACCCAATGTTCAGCCTTAGGGGTAGTCATGATATGAGAGATGTAACTCACAACAAAGCTTAGATCAGGTCTAGTCTTTAGTGGCTGTAAGATAGATGAGGCTGCCAACTAGTTGCTTGAAAGTTGACTCATTGACCATTGGTGAGTTTGATTTGGCTGAAAGTTTCAGCCCTTTCTCCATGGGTGTAGATGAGATTTTGCAGTCTGTCATCCTGAACTTTTCCAGCAAAATCCTGGCATATCTAGACAGAGAAATGAAAATACTGCCACTTGTCTGCCAAACTTCTAAATCGAGACAATAGTGCAAAAAACCCAAACCTGTCATATCAAATGCCTGACACAAATTCAATTTGATTTGCTCAAGCAAATGTGCCCCACTACCAGTAATGATGATCTCATCCACATAGATGACAAGAAGAATGATATCACTACTAGTGCTCTTGACATATAAATTGGAATACGAGGGACTCCTCTAAAAACCCTGTGCAACCAAATGCTTGTCAATCTTTAGTTACCATGCCATAGGCACCTACTTTAGGCCATAAAGAGCCTTCGACAATCAACATACCTGTTGCTCTTTTCCTACAACTTTGAAACTTGGAGGTTGCATCATGTAGACCTCTTCCTCCAAATATCCATTGAGGAAGGCACTCTTCATGTCCATTTGATGGGCCTT
The DNA here is from genome assembly GCA_007258455.2 of Sequoia sempervirens. Classification (NCBI taxonomy): domain Eukaryota; kingdom Viridiplantae; phylum Streptophyta; class Pinopsida; order Cupressales; family Cupressaceae; genus Sequoia; species Sequoia sempervirens. The sequence goes on from VDFB02229827.1 coordinate 15,505, forward strand.
CTAGCCAAACTGTGTTGCATCGGCTAGGACTTGCCGAATGGTGCTCATCTTTGCTGTAGGTGCAAAGGTCTCCTCATAGTCAATGCCCTCTCTTTGTGAGAACCCTTTAGCCATCAACCGATCATTGTATTTATCAAGTGTTCCACTAGCTTTGTATTTCACTTTGTAGACCCATTTGCAGCCAATGGGTTTCTACAACAAACTAAACCCTTTCTAGCATAGGATAATATCATAGATGGTTGTATAATGCAATTTGTGGTACCAAGTAGCATATTCCCTAGGTCTAAGCCTTTTCTTGTCCATGAGACAACCTCATAAAATTCCCTCCCACATCTTGATTTCTAGTATCTTCATCTTCCTTTCTTACATGAAAAGCAACCACTTTGTGGTACCCCACCTTCTCCATCCTCTTTGTCATCTTCCATATGCCTCTTTCCTTCTATGGTGGATTTTGTATATTTATGGTCCTCTTTCTATCCTTCATATCTACTACAAACGCCTTTGCAGGGTCTTCTACTACTTTTCCCAAATCCTTAACCAATTACTCTCATGATTTTGATCTGTGGTGGATTTCTTCATTTGTAGTGCTTTTTTTTATCCTTTCCTATATCCTCCTCATGCTTGGAGCCTTCCCTACGCTTCCTACTAGCTCTTCCAACTTAAAGATTTTGCCACATCATCACTATTTGTTTTGGAGTTGCCACTTTCCACCAGTATTTTCCCTGTTGAGTTGGTATCTTAGGGATTCTTCCTCATGAATATAGAGCTTTATTATCTTCCCTCACTCAAATTATCTTCTTGTGTCACCTCTGTATATGTCTAATGTTATATAGAGGGGTATGTGTACTATTCTATTAACATCAAAAAATGACAATTCTTCCTTCTGGGAATCAAAGACTTTGTTACAATTCATGAACTACTCTAATAAGTTCAATAGGATGTTGAATTTGTCAAAGGGATTTTTCATCTTAATACCTTCAGAGTCTATTCTCTTTCTTATTCCCAATAGATTGAATTCAAAGGTGTACCATTTTCCAATAATACTTAATGGAAGTCCCATGTACCAATGCAACATTATATGGTGTGTTGTACAATGTTGGTTCACTTGATTCTTCCCATACTCTCTTAGGCATGATACTAACATTTGTGCCAAGATCTATCAGTACATTCCTAAACCATTTATTTGGAATGTGTAGTTCAATCACAATAGGTTTCTTCTTTCATTTCTTAGAAGATTTTGCCCAAGGCCTCAAATTGCTGGATTTATTCGTATTCCGATATTTTGCAAGCTATTCTAACTTTTCTTGTATGTTTTATTCTTCCATAAGATTGGATAGATTCTTTTATAAATGAGCCTCCTCTTCAATAAAAGGCTTTGTAGTAATCTTCCTTGTTTTTCTCTTCTGTGATAATCTTCATAGCTTCTTCAAGTACTAAATCACGTTTTTGTTTAATTGGGAAGTACTTATCTTCCTTTGAATCTTCTTCAAGTGTTTTCCCATCAGTGGTGTTGTTTCCTCCTCTGGGGACTACCACAACTTTGTTCTTCTTCCATACTCTATTAGAGCCTTCTTCTTGACCTTCTCTATCTTTTCCATGTATTATTTCTCTAATTGTTCTTCCTTTGTTAAATAGGATTGGCCCATTTCCTCCTCATTATCCAATTTTGCTTTCAAATGCCTTCTAGCACTTTGGGAGCTTTGTTTTGGTAGTCTCATCATTACTTTTGCCCCTCGAGATACATTTGTTTTGGACAATTCCTCGCTCTTTGTTAGCATTGATTCATTTTTATAATTTTGGTCTTCTCTTGGACAATTGAAAGAGTCATGGTTAGGGTCATTGCAAAACCTATATATTTTCTTTCTTTCTTCTCCATATTCATTTGCATAATAGCCCCCCTCATTTCACGTATACCAAGTCACATCTTCTCTTTTCCTTTGTCCTCGGCCTCAACCTCAGCCTCACCATCCTCTATAATCATTATAGTAGTTGCACTTCTCATTTTGAGGATAGTTGATAGGTGGATGTTTGTCCATGATTTGTGGCATTGCATTCTATGTTGTATTGATATTGTGCTAGTTTCTTCATTGTGGCTTCTTGTAATCATGGTTCTATGAATAAAATGTTCTTTCTACCAACCCAATGGGTCTCACCATCTCTTTGTGCATCAGTTCACTGTCTTCACATTAGAGATTACACCAAGTCTCATGTTCATCTTACTCTCTTAATTGAAGCAAAAGTGATGGTCAATCCTCTATTTTATGATCATCCCATTCTTCGCAAAAGCCACAATATTCATTCTTTAATGTTTGGGGCATAAGTGCTAGATTTACTCTTAGTGTAGATCTTTTCTCTACTTTTAGTAATGAACACTTGTAATGTCCCCTTGCTAAGTGGTGGCAGTGATTATTGAGATTAGCCTATTCCTTGGGGTTCTTGTAGGCTAATAAGGTTGGTTAGGGGACTCCTCAACTCTTGGTGACATGTTTGGAATTTCAGGAATATCTTTCTGGTACTTTCCGAAGTAGTTTTGGGCTTTCGGTCTGATACTATTTTTAGTAAGTCAACTTCTAGGCACCAACATTGTATTTTCATGTTAATCTTGCCTCAGGATGCTTAGTTGTGATGTCTAATGTTGTTTTGGCGGGATTTTATGGCTCGGGGGAATTAATTTAAAATTACGTTAAAGTTATAAAGTTAAATTAAAATATTTAACTTTACGTTATTTTAATATTATAAAGGTGATTTTTTTTGGGAGACATAAGGAATGTTGGGGAATTAATTTAAAATTATGTTAAAGTTATAAAGTTAAATTAAATATTTAACTTTACGTTATTTTAATATTATAAAGGTGATTTTTTTGGGAGACATAAGGAATGTTAAAAAGGTTAAATATTTACTTTTTAATTTGGGACGCCTAAAAGGGGGACATAAGGAGGATTTTAAAGTTTATAAAATATTTTATACCTTTATGGGGTGTGGGATTTGGAGAGGCATACAAAAAGCAATGTGAAGCTCACTTGGAAAATATGTTTGATACACTTTCTTGAGGAGACTTTCAGGTTTTGCCAGCAAGCTTTGTGAGGATGAAAACCCTTGCAAGGAGCATCCATTTCAGTTGTGAAAGATCAACCCTGGTGGATTGTTTATAGGCAACACATTGTAGAATCGTTCGGAGCTTCGTGGTTTGGATTTCGTTGAGTTTTTTAAGGGGTTTAATGTCAGTAATTGGAGAGCACATTGGAGGAGGACAAACAGCGAATAAAAGGCACAGTTTTCAGACTTTAGACTTCCCCTTTGCTGGCCATACCTATTCCCAGGCAAGCCGACTATCCCAAAGAGGGGCGTTTTGATTTTGGAGCTGGGTGCCTAGTTTTCAGAGCCTTTTGGAGCTGTTTGGGGATGCCTAGGTGGAGCAACAGCTGGTTATTGTTTATGGAGTGGAGAAGGCACAAAGAATGGAGTTATGAGCATTTTGGGCACTTCCAGTTTGCTGCTACAGTGTTGTTTCAGACCCGCACTTTATGTTTCTTGCTCGGTATGTTCAAAAATCAACATCTTTGTGATTCCAAATCATTCTATACTGCTGTTGTAATTTTTGAGCAATAAATAACCCATTATTTTACAAAAAATAATTGTAACAGACTTGGTTTTAGTTTTAGTTAATGGAAGTCCATGTACCAATGCAACATTATATGGTGTGTTGTACAATGTTAGTTCACTTGATTCTTCCCATACTCTCTTAGGCATGATACTAACATTTGTGCCAAGATCTATCAGTACATTCCTAAACCATTTATTTGGAATGTGTAGTTCAATCACAATAGGTTTCTTCTTTCATTTCTTAGAAGATTTTGCCCAAGGCCTCAAATTGCTGGATTTATTCTTATTCCGATATTTTGCAAGCTATTCTAACTTTTCTTGTATGTTTTATTCTTCCATAAGATTGGATAGATTCTTTTATAAATGAGCCTCCTCTTCAATAAAAGGCTTTGTAGTAATCTTCCTTGTTTTTCTCTTCTATGATAATCTTCATAGCTTCTTCAAGTACTAAATCACGTTTTTGTTTAATTGGGAAGTACTTATCTTCCTTTGAATCTTCTTCAAGTGTTTTCCCATCAGTGGTGTTGTTTCCTCCTCTGGGGACTACCACAACTTTGTTCTTCTTCCATACTCTATTAGAGCCTTCTTCTTGACCTTCTCTATCTTTTCCATGTATTATTTCTCTAATTGTTCTTCCTTTGTTAAATAGGATTGGCCCATTTCCTCCTCATTATCCAATTTTGCTTTCAAATGCCTTCTAGCACTTTGGGAGCTTTGTTTTGGTAGTCTCATCATTACTTTTGCCCCTCGAGATGCATTTGTTTTGGACAATTCCTCACTTTTTGTTAGCATTGATTCATTTTTATAATTTTGGTCTTCTCTTGGACAATTGAAAGAGTCATGGTTAGGGTCATTGCAAAACCTATATATTTTCTTCCTTTCTTCTCCATATTCATTTGCATAATAGCCCCCCTCATTTCACGTATACCAAGTCACATCTTCTCTTTTCCTTTGTCCTTGGCCTCAACCTCAGCCTCACCATCCTCTATAATCATTATAGTAGTTGCACTTCTCATTTTGAGGATAGTTGATAGGTGGATGTTTGTCCATGATTTGTGGCATTGCATTCTATGTTGTGTTGATATTGTGCTAGTTTCTTCATTGTGGCTTCTTGTAATCATGGTTCTATGAATAAAATGTTCTTTCTACCAACCCAATGGGTCTCACCATCTCTTTGTGCATCAGTTCACTGTCTTCACATTAGAGATTACACCAAGTCTCATGTTCATCTTACTCTCTTAATTGAAGCAAAAGTGATGGTCAATCCTCTATTTTATGATCATCCCATTCTTCGCAAAAGCCACAATATTCATTCTTTAATGTTTGGGGCATAAGTGCTAGATTTACTCTTAGTGTAGATCTTTTCTCTACTTTTAGTAATGAACACTTGTAATGTCCCCTTGCTAAGTGGTGGCAGTGATTATTGAGATTAGCCTATTCCTCGGGGTTCTTGTAGGCTAATAAGGTTGGTTAGGGGACTCCTCAACTCTTGGTGACATGTTTGGAATTTCAGGAATATCTTTCTGGTACTTTCCGAAGTAGTTTTGGGCTTTCGGTCTGATACTATTTTTAGTAAGTCAACTTCTAGGCACCAACATTGTATTTTCATGTTAATCTTGCCTCAGGATGCTTAGTTGTGATGTCTAATGTTGTTTTGGCGGGATTTTATGGCTCGGGGGAATTAATTTAAAATTACGTTAAAGTTATAAAGTTAAATTAAAATATTTAACTTTACGTTATTTTAATATTATAAAGGTGATTTTTTTTGGGAGACATAAGGAATGTTGGGGAATTAATTTAAAATTATGTTAAAGTTATAAAGTTAAATTAAATATTTAACTTTACGTTATTTTAATATTATAAAGGTGATTTTTTTGGGAGACATAAGGAATGTTAAAAAGGTTAAATATTTGCTTTTTAATTTGGGACACCTAAAAGGGGGACATAAGGAGGATTTTAAAGTTTATAAAATATTTTATACCTTTATGGGGTGTGGGATTTGGAGAGGCATACAAAAAGCAATGTGAAGCTCACTTGGAAAATATGTTTGATACACTTTCTTGAGGAGACTTTCAGGTTTTGCCAGCAAGCTTTGTGAGGATGAAAACCCTTGCAAGGAGCATCCATTTCAGTTGTGAAAGATCAACCCTGGTGGATTGTTTATAGGCAACACATTGTAGAATCGTTCGGAGCTTCGTGGTTTGGATTTCGTTGAGTTTTTTAAGGGGTTTAATGTCAGTAATTGGAGAGCACATTGGAGGAGGACAAACAGCGAATAAAAGGCACAGTTTTCAGACTTTAGACTTCCCCTTTGCTGGCCATACCTATTCCCAGGCAAGCTGCACTGTCCCAAAGAGGGGCGTTTTGATTTTGGAGCTGGGTGCCTAGTTTTCAGAGCCTTTTTGGAGCTGTTTGGGGATGCCTAGGGTGGAGCAACAGCTGGTTATTGTTTATGGAGTGGAGAAGGCACAAACAATGGAGTTATGAGCATTTTGGGCACTTCCAGTTTGCTGCTACAGTGTTGTTTCAGACCCGCACTTTATGTTTCTTGCTCGGTATGTTCAAAAATCAACATCTTTGTGATTCCAAATCATTCTATACTGCTGTTGTAATCTTTTGAGCAATAAATAACCCATTATTTTACAAAAAATAATTGTAACAGACTTGGTTTTAGTTTTAGTTGTGTGCATTTGTTGAAATCTCCAAAAAAATCAGAATATATAGCATTTTTATATTGTTGCAAACTTTATCTTTGAGCTGTACACTTTATGTTATCATCAAAAACTCCAAAATCAATATTACATCAAAAATAAACAAGAGAAATCTAGGGTGCATATTGCATCACTCATTTCTTAAATGACTTTCATTTGAGTGATAGGTGCACCAAATCTTCTTTCTCAATACAAGTGAAGGCTCTTGGTGACTTTCCCCTTTGGCTAGTATTTCTTGCATGATTTTTAGCTGTTCTACTTCTAGCTTTAGCCTTTCGATTTCTTGGCTTTCCACTTATTTATTTTTTCTTCTCCATGATTGCTCACCTATTCTACATGCTAATTCCACCACATTTGAATACCCATCATAAACTCTTCCATCTAATGATGTGCTTAGCTTACATAATAACCCAAAGATAAACCATTCAACCCTTTGCTTCTCTGTAGGTGGTTCCTCCATCTCCTGTGTCATTGCTTTGCACCTTTGATTAAACTCTTTAATTGTTTCTCTCTTCTTCTTGATCATTTCCTTCTTCTTACTCACATTCTTTGAGGCCACTTTTGGAGATTCAAAGTTACAAAGAAAATCTTATTTCACTTTAGACCATTCCTTATTAGTATACCATTTCAAAGCCTCATCCCTATGGGTTCCTACAAAGTCATAGAGCTTGGTTTGATTTGATCTTGTTCCATTCCTTCACCATGTGGACTCTAGGACAAAAATATGCTCAATAGGCTCTATGGTGTCTTTGCCAAAAAATTACAAATTGATTATGTTTTGGTCCATGTTTTGGGTGATTGGTGCCTTGGTTTTTTCATTATTACTTTAGGTGTCTCCTTCACGTTTGTATTGAATTTCCTCTTTGGTCATATCTCTTTCCAATTGAATCTCAAAAAACTCCTTTCCCAAAAGCTCTCCACAAATATTGACAAAATCTTTTTGCTTTATTTCTTTCTTTATCCACAATGACCAATTGAATATATCTTCTATAGTTGCTTTCCTCGTCTTAAGCGACATTATCGATGACTCTTGGTCAAGGGGGTTTACCTCTTCAAGGTGTCTCTTTGTGTTAGGAGATGCAACATTTGATAATTTCTCATTAGTTAGAGACATATTATTAGATAATAGCAATTCATCCCTTTCTTCGCAAAATATATTACCTATGTTTATGGCTAGTTTATTGAGCATAGCATCTCCTTTTTCTTCTTTTGTCTTTCCTTGCCGTCCTTCCTTCAATAAACTCACACTTTTGTTGACCAAATCATCCAAATTCTTTACTAAAATTTAGAGGCTTGGGTTTTGAAATTGGGGTTATTAGTCCCTCTTACCCTTCATTTATAATAACCCTAAGATTTGACAAATTAACCCTCAAAAATGGTTGTTCAGTTAGAAATTTTGTTGGTGGTTCACCCTTGCTTCAATGCTCTGATTGAGCACCATAGCTTCCAACACTGTCTTATCCTTTATTGACTCTTCGAGTTCATCGTAACCCTTCAGTTGCTTTACCAGTCCAATCAAGTTTTCTTTGGTTTTCCTTATTGGGGTAATTAAGCTCTCTAATGTATCATCATAGGTTAGTGGTACTATTTGTCCTCCCCATTGTGGACTTTCTAAAATTTCTACAGCAACCTTCTTGGCATACTCCAATGAGGCCTCCTTGGCCCTCTCAATCCTCTTCCTATACCTTTCCTCTCTTTCCTAAATCTATTTTAGTTTCCTCTCTTCAATTCTCATTTCAATTACCATTTTAATATTTTCAATAATCTCTCTTTGTTTTTTCGTACTTACTTTGGTCATAGGTGTTTCTGATTTGGTGTTCCATTAATCCTTGTAATTCATTCCTAATGGTTCAAACTAGACCTACCTCAGTAGTCACATCTCTTAGAGATCCTTTTCTAGGATCCTACCCCCTTTCCATTTGTCATCCCCTAGGTGCCTAACCCGCTTGTCAGAAGGCTAGAACCTAGAGGATGCTACCACAAAGCATAAAAAAATGTTCCTTCTTAACTATAACTTTTTCTCCTTGGCTTTTCCTTACTACTCAACCAAGGTCTCAACAACAGAACCAAATGTTGGCAAGAATGGAGTGTAGATTGAAGATCTAAGCTTTGGTTTGTTGAGAGTTGTAACTTGTATTTATACCCCAATAAGAGTGGTATGAGCAGGTTTAGGGCTTATGGGTTAGATTATAGAAGGATGCGGCTGAATACAAGAAAGTAAATATATATTAATTCACCATTTATCCATATATCTCTCACATGTATATTCTCATTATATATTCCTTAGTTACATCTGTTACTCATATATATATTCCCTTCTTATTCTTTCATATATCTTCCTCTTACTCATCCATGTCCTTTTTCTCTCACTCATATCTATTCCATACCTTTCTCTCTTTCTTTCCCTCCCTTATATAGCCTCTTAATGCCCTTTCATCTTGCCTTTTCCTTATAACCTTTTAGAAATTCTCTTAATTATCCTTTTCCTATGAATTCACCTTTCCCTTTATGATATTTAACCTTATTATAGGGATATTTAGGTGTGTTTAAGGCTATTTAAGGGTTATATGACATATATATGGGTCCAAATACATGTGTGGAGGTTGTGTGATGCTGCACAATCTCTTGTGTCCCTTTACAGAGTATCTAATGCTCATATATTGTACTGCAAGACCTCTAATGTTCATATGTGGTACCACAGGGCTCTTAATGTAGTGTGCAGTATTGAACCTTCTTCTTGTGGAACTCTTCTTGTACGGTATTGCAAACTCTTTTTGGCATAGGATATTATCATAAGGTTGTATAATGCTACTTGTGGTGCTGCTACCACAAAGTTATTTGAACATGTCCAAGACATTTCTGAAGCCTTTCATGATCTTACACTCAGACTTAGGTGGAAAGTTTTGAGTCATTTGCAGATATCCAGGGACCAGAACAATTCAGTGGTGAAAGTTAATCTTTCCACTTAAATGGAAGTTAACTCCAATAACAAAATACATGGTAGTTCTACTGACTATAGCTACCATCACAAAAACATTGTTTCTTTCATAGCTTGTAGACTCAAGTTCTGGTTGCATCAAGTCTGTCTCATTAGCACTCAACTAACCATCTCTAACATTCAGTTTCCTGCCGTGTTTCTTGAACTCTTTAAAGTCATTTAACTATTCTTTTTCATAACTTCAAATTTTTTCATCTTCCCAATTTATATAAATATAATCACCAGTGTGCTTTCTGTGATTCCTAGAAGCAGATCTCACCATGCAGCAGTCACTAATCAAACAAGCTGACTGAAAGAACCCAGTTTCAATTGTCCTTCTTGATCTCCTCCCAAATATTCCCTTCTTAAATTGGATTACTGATTTTACATTTGTAGCTAACCATAGCCCATTTTGCATTCCGATAGCTTCTACCACATTCTTAAATTGGATTCCCAATCCTATATGAATCCTAAACTATATTTCCTCTATGGTCTCTAACCAGTCCTGGCCCAGCCAGACCCAGGTAACTTTTTGAGACCCCATCCAAATTGACTTTCCATTTCTAATTTATATTAAGTTACTAACTGTTCTAGAAACCCCTCATTGGGGATAAAAAACATTTGTTATTGTTGTTGGTATTCACAGAGTTCTAAGGCCAGTTAAAATAGAATATGATATCCATTCTTAGATAAACAATTTGCTCTAGATTTGATCATACCTCTCAATCTTCAGTTTGATTTGATTGTTGGATTTGTGATAATTATAAATTAATTAGGTCATTGTGCAACTCACTCTCTTGTCACTGCACCTGGAGATCTTACAGACGATTCATTCTTCTGTTAAAGAGCAGGTCATGTTAGGTGTTGATCGGCTGGATATGATCAAAGGAATTCCTCAGAAGATTCTGGCATTTGAGAAGTTTCTGGAAGAGAATCCAAATTGGAGAGACAAAGTGGTGTTAGTGCAGATAGCTGTACCAACAAGGACAGATGTTCCTGAGTGTATGCTTACTTTCTCATGTCATAGGTTTTAGAGTTGTGATTTGGTAATTGCATTTCTAGCATGTATGACCATCTAAAATATTGTATATTTTTATGGATCTTTGGAGGATCTCTCTTACAATTTGTGAATATCTAATGATCTAAACATAGTAATGAAACATCACAAGCACACTACCAAATAGAAGCGAAACACAGCCTTTAGAAGCATGAAGAAATTTTCTAATTTCTGTTGATTTCATAAATATTTTGTGCATTCTTCGAGATTTCAGCTGAAAGGATGTTTTCTTCTGAGTTCAAAAGTAGAAAGCAACACACTTAAGTTGAATGATATGAGAGAAAACAATTTGCATGAATAGATTTTGTGGTTTTAGGGTTTGGTGTCAAATGTATCTGGAGCTAGGTAATTGGCCAAACTGAATGTCAGTAGAAGAATATTTAAATATTTGATACCTTAACTTAGTTTTCAAGCATCCTGTTGTGAGTATTTATGTTTAAGTACCCTTTTGTTTGCTTCCTGAAGTCTAATGACTACTACAATATACATTAATTAACTTAATTTTTAAGCATCCTGTTGTAAATATTATGTTTAAGTACCCTTTCATTTGCTTTCTGAAGTCTAATGATTACTAAAATATATATTAACGGTGGAAGTGTTTAAATTTGACAAACAATTGTGTCAAGACACCAAATTCCTTAAAAAAAATAAGTAATGCTAATATCTAACCTTTATCTCAAGCCAGTCTTTTTCCTAGTCTGTCATCTTAATGTGCACATCTAAATTCTGCTCCTTACTATTATCTAAATATGATATACCATTACATGCTATTGCAAGTTGATATTGCCAATCTAAACCAATTTAATACAAATGGGAATGCATTTGTTAAATCACTGATCTATCAATTCAGCCAAACTTATGGTTGAAGTTAAAAACTAGAGATGCTATGAGTTGAGACTGAAGGAAGTTTTACTCAAGTCTCGTTCAAGTTTATAATCAACATTTTAGTGGAAATGTCAAGTCATCAGATCCAAGGGAAGCAATGCATAAGTTCTTGGAATTCGGAACTCATGGTATAGACAACTCGTTACTCATTTGTTATAAGAAACCAAGTAGATTCCGACAAGGCGTCAGAATCTATTGCTGGACTTTGAGATATCACATTGACTGTTGGTGAAGTTCCCTTGCAACTGGGCATGACATATAGGTGAGGTGTTTGGGGTATGAAAGGTATTCATTGAGGGTGCTGTCTAATTGTGCCAGGCATATAACAGAGCAGCAGCAGGTTCCAAACATGGACAGTCATATCTGAAGTTTGGCGTGAGGTATATTAGGGTGTGAGCAGCAAGTTTGGAGGTCTAGGTGCAGTTTAGAGAGTATCTATTGTTGCTGCAGAATTGGGAAAAGTGACTGAACATCTAGATCTGCAATTAAGAGGTCAAAAAGAAATTATTTTACATTTCTGTAATTGTGAACAGCTAGCTGTAAAGTCCTTCATTTGTTATTTTCATTCATATTGAATGAATGGCAGTTGTGTGGTATAATGCCTTATGCATTTTTATGAATGATTGCAATAGTTGCGAAGACTGGTACTGGTACTGGTACGGGGAGACTGAATGCGGGTGCGTGCGGCATTTTGAAAATAGGAGGGGGTACTTGGAGACGCCATTTTTTTTTAACATAAAAATTAATAATATATAGAAAATCTGAAAATATAATGACATTGAACTTTCAAAACAATAGCAGTAGTAAACTGTAAAGTTAAGAATAAACATTAACTTTAAATACACAAAATTCAAATCCAAATGTCGTTGTCACATTACATATTCAATAATTAATATTTCTGACCTGAGTAGTGTTGTTGGACTGTCAACAATCATACACAGTTTTGCACCCTTTTATAATAAATTTCTGAGTAGAAATAACCTTCAATGAATACCTGGAAATGAAATTACAATATTTTCCCAGTTGAATGAACTCTGATTTACAACTTGGAGAAGGTTGCAGCACCTCTACACAAGCCACGGTTCCCTTAATACTTCTGCAAACTATGTCATATCACCGAAATTGCAGTGCTAAAAGCCCTAACATTGAAATACACGTGACTAAATCAAATGAATAACAAAATCTAAATTAAAATTATAAGAGGGAATATTATCCATTTATTACTCTTATAATTACTATTATCATAAGATAATATGGTAATTATAAATATATATAACCATATTATATTTATCGAATATAAATAATGACCATTATGGTTATGATCGACATCATAATATTTTAATATAAACAGATGAAACTAATATAGAAGTAATATATTAAAACATATAATATATATTGAAAGAAATAAAGGCAGCGATCAAATGGAATACAGGGATATAAGGAAATTCAATACTTATCGGGGCATCTAAATCTATGCGTAAGTATGACACCGTGAAGACAATGAACTTATTATAAAGAGTATATATATATAAGAAGCAAATATAAAACTCAGAACCATATATAAAGTCAAATGTGATAAAGAGCAAACATATATAGTCTAATTAGTGACTGAATGGATTCTGTCCTTTTAGCGGAATGGTTATGTCTGAGTGCTGTGCGCATATCATTCAGGAATAATGAACTTTGCTTTTAGACGCCCGATTTTCGTCGCCAATGCCTGTCGTCGCCAGTGCCGTCGAACTCGTTTTTCATAAATATTTTTAAAAATAATGAACTTTGCTTTTAGACGCCCGATTTTTGACGGGAGACGCAGGAGACCTGACGGGAGACGCGAGTTTTAGGGTTTGGAGACGTGGGAGACGGCGGGAGACGTTTTGAAAGTCTCCGAGCTCGAAATGAGGTCTCCGGGTTGGGTTCGGTCTCAGAGACGCGTCTCCGATCTCGAGCGCGTCAGAGGCAGCGTCTCCGGCAACGATGATTGCAATATTTATGTAATGCAAATACTTTCCAGACCCACTAAACATATGAGCAAACAATTACAATCAGAAAACTCTTCACAAGGGAATGCAAATAAATTGTTTGACAAAATGCCTCTTCATTAAACATTGGGAAACTTCAAAAATTTGGCATAGAATTTGCTCGGGTCTTTATAGCTTGTTATAGTGAGATAGAAGAGTAATATGTCCAGGATATTTTTGTAGATACAGTGTACAAAAGATAGGGATATGTTCATGGTATTTTTTGTAGACATAGTGTACAAAAGATAAGGATATGTTCATGATAGTTTTTGTAGACATAGTGTACAATAGGTAGGGATATGTGTCCACACTTGATATGTATTAATAAATCAATATATAGTTATATAATATACATTTATGTACGTATTATTAGTACCCAAAATTGCTACTTGCAAAAACTTCAAGATCAATCATGTGTAGCAAAATGCGAGGTCATTCTTGTGACATCATTGTCAACTATGTTATCTTTCTTGTCAAACAATCAAGTCCTTAGATGTTGGTATGTTTTGGTCTACTAATGATGTATGCAAGTGAATCTTAAAGGAGACTCCAGCATAGGTAGAGGAATGAAAGAGTGAAGTTCAAAGAAAGATTATGGTGGTAGATACTAGGTAGATGTAGGAAGGATTAAGGTTAAGAGAAATCTACTCCAGCTCATTGATATAGGATCATAAATAGGTGTTATCTTGTAAGCATGAAGTTGTCATTGTGGAAGGTTCAAAATTCAAGTCAATAGTTTTAGTGTCTACCAGAAATCAAAGTTTCTATTTTTAGAAAAAATGCTTTTTTCTTTTTTACCTCTTCTTGGATTTAGGAGAGAACCTCAATAATCAAACTTTCTACTCGTATAAGGTTGCTCTTTTCTTTTTGTTTGGAGAATGGCAATAGATAAATAGAAGGCACAAGTAGGAGGTTTTTAGAGTAGACTCAAGCTTCATCATGTGAAAATGGAATTTAGAAGGAAGAAAGGCATTAGAAAAGGAAAATTCATCAAAGTTAGTTGACAAAGTGTTTGAAAATGTAAAATGAAAGAAATTTAAAGTTTTGAGTCAATCATCAAAAAATTCCTTGAAATTGACAAAAAGTGGAGATTTCTCCACTAGAAGCCAAGTTTTGGAGTTTTCTTAATGTCTTTGCCATGCTCAAAACTTCCACTTCTATGCATCTAAGTGCAAAAGTTCCACTTCTTGGCAATAGTAAGCAAAGTCTTTACTTGATGTCAAGTTTCAAAAGCTCCACTTACCGTTGAGTTTCAAAGGTTCTAGTTGGCATTAAGTGATTAAAGCTTCCACTTTGGACTGGAGAAGCTCCCACCCAGTTTCGACATTAAGGATCTCTATAGCTTTGCACCCATTGAAAAAAGATCCACTCTGCACTTCTTTAGAATGTTTAATTTATAAGGAAAAAATAGAAATTAAAGACAATTGAGCACACAAGTTTGCCTAGTCTCCCAAGTCAAGATTGATGTCAAATAAAGTGATTTAAAGTAAAAAATCAAAGGACCTAAGCTCTTCATTCTTGTGGGTTCCCATGATTAGAACTAGAAATGGAAACAATGTGTTTAAATTGCAATTTTATATTATTTTTCAAAGGAATGAAGGTTGAATAACTTTATACCTTTTCTTTAAAGTTATTATTTTATAATTTTTGATGGTTCAAGAAGTTCCTATTCAAAAGCTACGAAAATGTGTGATTTACACATGAATTGTAATGATAGTTGAAAGTAGACTTATGCTGCAAAGATTGTCACTCAAGTTTGAAGTCAAGGTAATGTGTTAAATACTTTGTGTATAATGGATGTGAAGTTGAAGCTTGGTTATATTGCCAATATTTTCATTCAGGTCAAGATTCGAGTGTTGTAATTCTGTGTCATGTCCCCTTTTTAGAGCTAAATGGATTAATAATATTTTAAGTTGGGCCTAATCACTTTCTTTTCAAATGGACTACTTAAATATTATTATAGGTCCAATGTAATGTCCAATTAAGTGTTTTTAACACTTTATTTAAAAAATAACTTTTGGATTTAATTTAGAAGTATTTTTGAATACTTCGAGGGAAAAGTAAATTTGATAATAAAATAAAATAAAATAGAGGGTCCAAAGTAAGCTCCAGTAAAAAAGAGGTGAAGGCTCAGCAAAGCATCCAATTTTGTTATTTCATTACGCCTTTCATTTTGGAGATTGAAGCATTCAAGGATGAAAACTTTTGGTGTTGGAGATTCAGATGACTAAATTCCTTGTGGTTTTCCATAACGAGATTTGAGGATGAAAATTCTCATATTCTTTGAGGCAATTCTACTGAAGCATTGCATTTGGGCTTATTGATTGTGGCTGTTTCATTCAAATTTGCAAGTAAATTGCACCACATCATCAAATCAACTTTTTTGGGCAAATTTTCAAGTCTTAATGTTGCTCCTACAATGTCATTATAGTGCCGCTATAGTGATTTATTGAAGATTTAGTCTTAGGAGGGTTAAAATGATTTGTATTTTCTGTTTGTGGATATTCTAGCCCTCGGGCTATGTACTCTTTTGAGGTTTTTAGCCATTGTTGACATTACGTTTGGCCCTGTAAGTGGTTGTGCCAGCATGTTGTGAATGTTTGCTATTGTAAGTCAAATTAGTCCGAGTGTTTTCTATATTTTGGAGAGTTTCAGACTTTTCAGCATTGGTGGAGGAATTCCCAACTATATAACATTGTTCTAACAATCCCTACACCATTTGGGAGCCATTAATCAATCCTAGAACCAATCATACTACAATTATTTACTTATATCTGCATTTATTAGTCTAATTTCACATTATTCAAGGCACCATACACAACAGCCTTGTTGAAATTCATTGATTGGGTTGCCATATAGCGACATGGAGTTAGATCTCCTCATATGTAAGTGGAATGCAGCTGAACCCAGGGGGACCCAAGGGTTCCCCCAAAAAAAAAACCAAAAAAGAAGAAGTAATTTTTAAAACACTTTTTATGTAAGTTAACAAGAAACAGTTAGGTAATTGGTGCAGCAACAGGAAGTGCCATCTTTTCAGAGACATTGGATATGGTTTGCTGTTAAATGTATATGCATAGGTATGTATTTATGTATGTATATGTGTATCTATATATGTATATGTATGTATTTATATATGTTATATGTGTATGTATATATACATACATGATACATACATACTGAAAATGCCAGCTTTTTGGAGACATTGGGTATGGTTTGCTATTAAATGTATATGCATATGTATGTATACATACACACATACATACATACATATTCCCATACCTGTACCCAAGGAAAAAAAATTGCTGTATCATCATACTTGTACCCATAACCGTATCTGCACCCATACCCGTACCGATAACTTAGTAGTTTGCTGTCTGGGAGTTGATTGTCTAGCATTTATTGTTGTCACATCATTGATTTTTGAAGTACCAGTCTTTTCCAAGGTTTTTCCACATCATTTGAGGGCTTTTTTGACTTTGCCTATTGATGAGCTCTACAAGTTTTAGGCCTTTAGTGCAGTGTGCCATCATCACAAGGGGATGCCACATTAGATCTAAGTGATTTTGGACATTTTTATTGTTATTTTGTGCTGTTCTGTAATAACTCTTGCCCGAGATTGGTAGTTTTTATGTTTTACTCCGTTTGGGTTGACAATGTAAACATTTTGCCAAATAATAACAAATCACAAAATTATACTTAGGACTGAAAATAGTGTGTTGCAATTTGAAGATCCTACAATATTTTACTATTGTCAACATACTGAAATAAGACATTCTTTATGCCCATGCTGCAAATACCATTCATTCATCTATGAATGTAATATGCATGCAGATTGAAATATTACATAAGTTAAATGACATATGGCAGACTTCCCCAAATCTTAACTGATTAACACTATTACACATATATTTATAAGAGAAGGTATTATGATGCCAATTTTTGATTATACTAGTTCTGCTTATTGGACACTTATATACATTAATAGGATTGGAAACTATGTTGGCAATAGTGCTGTTAGAATATATTATTCTTTTATTATTAATGGTCAATATTATGTATTTAATAGGTTAGATATTTTCTATCTGTTAGATGGACATTTAATGTCTGTAGGTAGATATCATTAATATCTACAGTGCTTTATGCACTCTATATATTGTAACTTTTTCTCATGTTAAGTTAAGAAAGCTTATACCACTTTCATGGTATCAGAGCCATAAGGAGAAAACCCTAAAAAATTCGTGGGCCTGTTTGCAGCTATAATTCGAATTTTTTCGGCGTTAGGGTTTCTGGAGAAAAAAAATAAAAATCATGGGCTAGGTCGCGTTTTTTTGTGCCAACATCTAAAACGCGTTTGTTTTTGGTCGACTTTCTGTTCGAGACCCACGTGTTTCTTTGTATCTCCTGGCGCGGATCTTATTTCTGTTTGGCCGCGCGTTTCTGAGATTCAAGTCGCGTTTTTTGTCAGAAATTTTTGTGCGCGATTTTGTTTGTGGAGCCCACGTTTTGATCTTCTCCTGGCCGCGTCTTTTTCGACTGTGTATTGGCGTGTTTTCACCTGATTTTTGCACGCGTTTTATGAGTTTTGGCCACGGTTTTCTTTGCTGTGAGCTCGCGTTTTCCTGTTCATAATCTGCACGATTTGGAGATATAAAGTCTGCATTTCTTCATCGCTGTGGGCGCCAGTACTTCTTGCTGTCTGAAACGCGTTTTTTTCAGAATTTTTTCTGCTTTTTTTCTAGTTTTCATGGCCGCCTAGGGTTCCGTACCTTTGACTAGGGTTTTGACCCTTAAGATCAAGTCGAAAAATTATTTTTATTGCAGATTCCTTCTGGGTTTTTCGTGATCTCAACTGGGTTGTCGCTAGATTGTTTTGGGTGTCTTGCTTTCCGTGCCTCGAAATTTGTGTTGTCAAATTTTTT
>VDFB02229830.1:0-43718 GCA_007258455.2 Sequoia sempervirens
AATGTTGGTAACGATGGTGCAGCTGACACACCTAATGTAAAATTAGTCTTCAATTTATCAGGTACTACACCCAAAAACAATTAAAACAACACTGAATCTAAACCAACTCCACCACCACATCAAAGAAAATTTACACCTTTGGGAGAATCACTTGAATCGGCATTAAAAGAACTTCTTGCCCACAAACTCATAACATTACCAGAGGCTAGAGATTTTGAACCAAGAGTTAAACCATCATGGTGGAATGATGCATATTACTGTTATTTTCATAGAAACAAAGGTCATAAAACAAATGATTGTATGCAATTAAAAAAATTCGTGCAAGAATTGATAGACAGACGTGAAATATCGATAGAAGGACCTCAAACAAATGTTGATCATGGAGCATTTAAAAACCCTCTACCTAACTATGGAAAAGGAGAATCCTCTTTGACAAACAAAGGGAAAAATGTGAATTATATCTATGATAATACCATCCTTCACATTGTTACAGTTGGTAATCAAATCAATGATATCAACATCGAGGATAAACAAGACATTACTACAGCTGATAATCAAATCAATGAATCAAAATCAAGGATAAACAGGACATTGCTGCAACTGATAATCAAATCAATGACATCAAAATCAAGGATAAACAAGATATTGTTACAGGTGATAATTAAATCAATGTCATCAAAATCAATGATAAACAATACAACCTACCAGTAAATGTGACCACAAGAGGACAGTCCAAATTGGTATTTAAAGGAAGTACATCTAAAACACCTATTGCTCCTTCGAATCAATACAATATCATAGACCAATTGCAGAAGATTCTAGCACAGATATCCATACTGGAACTTCTTAAAATTTCAACAACCCATAAAGATATTCTAGAAAAATCTTTAGTGGACACCACAGTACCAACTAATATAGAAGTTTTTCAATTCCAAGCCATGGTGGAACATTTGAATACACCCCATTGCTTATCATTCTCAGAAAAAGATAATGCATCTCTCACTCAGCCACACAACGCTCCACTCCATATTGAGGTTTTAATCCATAAACATCAAGTCAAACACATTTTTAATAGATGGAGGAGTTGGTCTAAATATTTACACCTTAAAGCTTATTCGTGCATTGGGATTTTTAGAAAATGCAATAGATTCCAGAAGAAAGATCACCATAAAATCTTATGATCTGATGAAAAAAGATCCTCTCAAGTACTAATTGTATTTCCAATTCAAGTAGGATCAATTCAAAAAGATATAATCTGCCAAGTTTTAGACAAGGATTTGACATACAACATACTCTTGGGTTGACCTTGGATCCATGAAATGCAAGCAGTGCCATCAACATACCATCAATGCTTGAAATTCCCTTACAATGGACAAGAGATCACAATTTCAGCAGATTCTAATAATCCCCAATACCATAACACTCTCAAGATAGTCCAAGATGTTTTTGTACCACACAACAGAGAAGCTCTCACTTCTATTTCATCAAGTAATGAAGGCCAACTCAATTATTTGTCAAAACAGTTTGAGAAAAAGGTTCAGTTGAAAGATAAAGGCATCAGTGATTCTATTTCCTCAAGTAATGAAAGCCAACTAAATTCTTTTTCAAAGCAACTTGAGAAAAAGATCCAATTGAAAGATCAAGGCATGGGTGAATATTCTTTTGAGCAATCCTTATGTCTCTCACAGCTGCTATCTTCTCCAAAATCCTATGGACAACCATCAACATCTAGACAACAATCTTCACAACCCATCACAATATTTGATGGTAAATTTGTAAAATTAGGTATTCTAGTTGATTAATCTAAGGACAAAGACATTCTAAATTGTCTTTACAAAGATGAAGAACAATCCCAAGCAATAACTTCCAATATACCAACAAAGCAATATGGTAAAGGGT
The DNA here is from genome assembly GCA_007258455.2 of Sequoia sempervirens. Taxonomy (NCBI): domain Eukaryota; kingdom Viridiplantae; phylum Streptophyta; class Pinopsida; order Cupressales; family Cupressaceae; genus Sequoia; species Sequoia sempervirens. The sequence continues at coordinate 1,900 of VDFB02229830.1, forward strand.
TCACAATCTTAGAAAAGATGGGATATGAAGGAAAAGGTCCTATTGGAAAACAAAAAGAAGGTACTATGGAACCAATTTAGCCTATCACAATCAATGCAAAAGATAAGACAAGATTAGGATACAAAGAAGAGACAAAAGAAGAAGCCACTCAGTAATTTGTGAGTGAATCCTCCAATTGCAAGCTAGTTCTGAAACAAACTCAAATGAATATGAATGGGATTCACTATCCGAAGAATCTTGTGAAGAAAAAGAAATCGATGTGATAAATATTTATGCACCCATACGTATGGAAGAAAAAATCTTAGGGTCTAGACCACTTGAATTTGGATCACTACATATCGATGACTCTAGTGAGGATGGTTAGACATCAAGCGAGATAGATCATTCAAAAGAGAGTAACAATATAGACCTTGAAATTGCTAGTGAACACCCTGAAAACGTTTCCATCATGACCCTCACTGCCTTTGATCTTGACCAATCTGATGATTCCTTACCTTTGATACATCCCAAACTCATTGACTGGGAACAAATCGAGCTGCTTGATATCCCTATCTTTTTAGATGTTGATTCCATTGTCAATTTCCTTTGTTCTGAAAATCCAGAAATGAGTTCCACCAATGAATTTCATAATGAAGCTTCAAATCATGGGAGTGCCAAATCTCTTAGCTGCAAAATAAAGAATACAAAAAATTGATCTAATGGTGAAAACCATGTAATGATAGTATTAGATCATGAAAAAGTAAAAAGAAAGAGTGTATCCAACAATGAAAGCCTCTCTGAGGCACTGAAGGATGAGAGATTTGACACTCTTCCTGAGCATTATCAAGAAAGATCTTCAATATTGGTTGAGCTTACACAATCCATAAACATCGGTACAGTAGAAACAACAAAAACCATACACCTAGCGACATCAATGACAGAGCAAGAAAAGCCAAATTTCACCAAATTCATTGAAGAAAGACAAATATATTTTGCTTGGTCCTATGCTGACATGCCATGAATAGATCCAAATATAATAATGCATCATTTATCCATAGCACCGGGAGTGAAGCCAGTAAAGCAGAAATTGAGAAAAATGCATCCACACATCACCCTACTAGTGAAAGCATAATTAAAAAAATTATTAGATGTAGGGTTCATCCGACCAATCAACTATGTAGAATGGATTCCAAACATTGTACCAGTCTCCAAACCAAACAACAACATTAGAATATGCGCATATTTTAGGGATCTTAACAAGGATTGTCCAAAGGATGACTTTCCTTTTCCCAATATAGACATCATTGTGGATTTAATAGCAGGAAATGTTATGCTATCACTCATGGATAGTTTTTTAGGCTATAATTAGATCAAGATTGCACCATAGGATCAAGACAAAACAACTTTCATGTGCCCATGGGGTACATTTTGTTGGAATGTCATGAATTTTGGATTAAATAATGCATGAGCCACCTATCAGCGTGCAATGACAACAATCTTTCATGACATGATGCACACATTCATGGAGGACTATGTGGATGAGATGCTAGCAAAATCATTCACTAGGGAAGGACATCTAGAAATATTGGATAAAATCTTTAGTCAATTGGAAAAATTCAATGTGCATTTAAATCCAAGGAAGTTTGTATTCATAGTAACATCAACAAAACTCTTAGGATACATAGTCTCAGCTAAAGGCATTGAAGTAGATCCAACAAAAGTCAAAGCAATCATGGAAATTGTAGTGCCCCTCTAGTTGCTGCACTTTGTTTCACATGTGACTCTGATCTATTGGTAGTTGTTTTAGTGTATTTATGATGTGGTACTGTATGTTGGTTTCAGTGAAGGAGATAGTGTAGCATTACTCACTCGAGTACCCTGCTAAGTTGTGACTCTTCTTCATGGTGTGTTTGTTGATATATGATGATATGTTTAATAGTGTTGTTGGATGTAGTTTGTAGGTACCGAGTATCGGTTTCACCTGCTTTGTCAAGTCAGAGCATGCCCTAACCCAATGGAAATATGTTGTTTCAGAGAGTGTCAGGTCTGTCATTAGCCATCGTTCTTCATTGAACGAGTATTCGTTTGTCACCAATCGTTGTCATTTTGTCATTTGGTTAGATGTCATGTCATTCTCATCTTCGTCATGTTGGAAATTCACTGATTAGTTAGTTTAATGGTTTATTGATTAGTCACTGATTTAATTGATAATGTTGAAATGTTAAGTTAAAATATTGATGTTTAGATATTTTAATAATTGAAATTGTAATGTTGTTTTTAAAAGGGTTTGATTAATTAAATTAATTAAACGGTATGTTTATTTAAATGTAATTGTTAGTTTTGCATAATAGAATATTTATTTATTTATTTATTTATTGTGCAAGTTTAAAATTATGTTTGAAAAAGTAGATAACATTGAATTGTTGTTTCAACTAAAGTTGTGGAAATATCTCAAAACGTGACTTCAAGTCAAAAGATATTATCTTTGGTGTTTATTTAGTTTGAACTAAATGATCTATGTGATTGCATGTTGACTTTGAGTTAAGTGTGGAAATCATGAGTTAATTGGATGGGAATTAAAATCTTTTTTTTGTACAATTTTATTCACGGGAATGGATTTTGGATTGCTAGGAAGAAAACTTTCACAACAGTTTTTGGAAAAGCTTCTTCTCTATATTTATGGTTTAAATTTTTGTAGACAGTGGTTTTCGAAGGAATTGGTGCTTTTGGGAAAATAAAGAATTACAGGGTTACTAGTTCTAGCTTCAATCTTCGTTGGATTCAAGATTATAAATCAGGTTTTCTTCATGTTTTTGCAATTTCTTAATTAGAAGACTCTAAAAGTTATCCTTGATTTTGAGTATTTTAAGTCATGATTTTAGTATTTGCTTGTAGTAATGCATACGGTGATTTTATTTGTAACCTGTGACACAACTCTATAGATGGTTTCGTAATCAAATGAGTGTGGATCAGGTGTTTTGTTTGAAAGCTATAGTTTCCTCTCGTGTAGCTCTTTCTGTCATTTTAGATTCTTTCATTGCTGCTGATTGACTGTGGGATTTAATCATTTATATTCCATGATAGACATGCTTTAAATCCTTGGATCTACAGAAAATTTCATTGTCTTGAATACTGCTAAGGAATTTCAATGTTGGTATGGAGTCGGCATGAAAGTCACTGTATTGGCACCCTCTTCTCTCCTGATGCGCAGCCTTCTCCTGGTCACGCCTGTGTTTCCTTCTATCACTGTTGTTTTTGTCAACATTTTGATTTTCAAATAGATAGGCTACCTTAAAACCGCCATATACACCTTCTTTAATCTTTTCTTTATGTTATTTCTATCTACCTATTAGGAATGCGTAAAATTTTAGCAGGCTGTTATAACAAACAATAATATGATATCATTGGTTTTGGTTGTATATTAACATTAAATTTTATGACAACACTCTGTGTTAAATGATAATTACATATATGCATACCTTTATATTCATAAAATCTATTAGAGTAAAGGTTTTAACTTAATTATGTTAATTAAGTTACCTTTATTCCTCTCTTAAGATTTCACTTTAGTTTGCATATTGTGACATTTAATAATTATATTAATTATTAAATGTCTACCTATTAGGGTTACTTTTAGGTTTTGCATGATCTCCTTTTAAGTTGATCTTTGCAATTATTTCAATTAAAGCTAATGCAATCTCTCGAAGCTTTGCGAGCACCCTTGCTTTGTCTCCATCTTTTTTGCTACTGTGATAGTTTATTTGCATGCAGGTGATCTTCGAGGTCTGTGAAGTTGGCTTTCTCAACTTCTACATGGTATCAGAGCTCCTGGCCTGCTACTTCCTGTTCGTGTTTTTGAAGGATTTTTTGGAGCTTCAAGGGTTCGAGGTTTTCCTTTATTGATCCAAGAGGTGGGAATTTTTAGTGCATCCAGGGTCAAATCAAATCTCTCTGTTGAATCCAGAGCTGCCGGAATAGTAAAGATCGACCTTTGTTTCGTCAAATTTGGCTTCCATTTGTCAAATCTGTGAGGGTTTGAAGAAAGGGTTTTCTTACCCGGATCAAGGGTGCTTGATTTCACGAGGCATTTTGAGCCTAAGCCGGACCTGCGGGTTGTGTCAGGAAAGCGACCAAAACCTATAAAGATGTTATCGCTTCCACCTATATTTGAGGGTATTAGGTTGTTTTACGAGAAACAAATTACATGTCTACGATACAGGCGAAATGCGCCGCGACCCGAGGTATTAAAAATTAAGTTAAAATTTTTTTGAAATTGCAGGAACATTTTGAGAAGAGCGTATACAAAGAAACATGTTTTTGAGACTTTCAAGACGTGAAAAGAACATGGTGCTGAGATTTTTGCCACTTTCCCTGCTGCTGATGTGAGCCCTGAGACCCCACCTTGCCAGAAGGTGGCTAATGGGCTTTCCAGGCGACGACTTAAAGCCATTGGAGGTGATTAGCGCTCTAACCCGGCGATGGCGATGGCTGGGGTGTGAGCCTCGTAGCCCCACCATTTTAAAAAAAATTAATAAAAAAAAAATTGTGCGGTTTTTTATTGTGTTTTCAACATTTTTCGTAATAAAAGCGTGGTTATGCAAGTCTTGTATTCATTTTGACCATCAATTTAGGCCCAGTTTTTCCCTCTGACGGTCGTATGGTATCAAATTTTAACCGACCAAGCGTTTTCCCCTTTGGGTTGTTTTCTTCCAGAGGCCATAACTTGGGCATACGATATCATTTTTTTGCAAAAGAGATATCGTCGAAAAGCTAGTTTCGTCAACTTTCCATTGGTGTGGGTCTCATCACTTAATTTTTCTGTTAGTGCATTATACACCAGTTGAAGTTAGAGGAGCTATTTTCAATCTCGAGCTTGTAACTTTTGACCAGTTTCTCTATTTTTCATAATCTCAGCGGTATTGGAACCATATTTCAGATCTCTTTAGTTCCATCTATGCAATTTTTCCATATTTCACTCCAAGTATATTTTATTTAGTTTTCTATGTTTTCACACTCTGGTGAATTACCTAGACATATTAGCTCTTGGGAACTTCTCGTTTGCATGGGATGCTTCATTTGATGTTGTTCTTCATGTATTTCTAGTTTTTTGTCCTTTGTGGGCATTATGAGCATCATTTGTAAGCAATATTTTATGTAAATGCATTGAGATAAAGTGCCACACTATTGTACATGTATTTGGGGATTTTGCACATAAGGTTGTGCCATATTTTGTACTCACACTGTATTATAAAGTGCCATGGGGGGGTTGTGTAGTGCCTTTGTTTTTGCCATCACACCTTTTTATGATGAGTGTCCCTCCACGATGACAGTGGATCCATATGATTCCAGCCTCATGCATGTGTGCTTTGTTTTGCACACCACTTTTTCAGTTGCAGGTGCTTTCTTGTGCACTTTCAGATGTTGTTTCTTCTCCTTCATGCACTACATGGTGATCCACAAAATTTTAGTGGATCTGTTAGGCTCTCCTAGTCAGCATTATGGGGGGGGGTATTATATTGTTCGTGCTAATGCTTCCTTGGTTTCACCTTGGAAGGAATCTTCCATTCTCAATAGATCAGTGTTCTTTAGACTATTGGTACTTGTGCCATCTGTATCTTCATTCCAGGTGTTTTCCTTTGTTTTCCATCTGATTCAAGTAGTGTCATTTGGGGCACTCATGCAGATTGTTGTCTTCTTGATCTTGATCATCTTATCTTCAGAGGAGGTTCTTCAACACCATAGCAGTCATCTTTTGATAGTTGTTTGCAGCTTCTTCTACTTCAGTGATGTTCTTCATGTCTTTCATCTCTTTTTGGAGTAGATTTTTTCCCATGAGGTTTTCTCTATTTCTCCACTTTATAGAGATTTGGTTGTATTCGGGTACCTTATTGGCCTAGTTGCTGGGACCCTTGTTTGCTTTCATGCATTGTAGTTACCTTTGCTTTCTTGCACATGTTTGTAGCTGCACTCTTGCTCATCTTAAGGGGGGTGTTAGAGTAAAGGTTTTAACTTAATTATGTTAATTAAGTTACCTTTATTCCTCTCTTAAGATTTCACTTTAGTTTGCATATTGTGACATTTAATAATTATATTAATTATTAAATGTCTACCTATTAGGGTTACTTTTAGGTTTTGCATGATCTCCTTTTAAGGATTGATCTTTGTAATTATTTCAATTAAGCTAATGCAATCTCTCTTGAAGCTTGCAGAGCACCCTTGCTTTTTTGTCTCCATCTCTTCCTTTTTGTGATAGGTTATTTGCATGCAAGTGATCTTCGGGGTCTATGAAGTTGGCTTTCTCAACTTCTACAAAATCCTTATACCTGCCAGAGTATATTTTCTTGTGGAGTCCTTTTATTATTCATTGAAATGGCCTTGAATCATCCTATAGAAACTATTTTACCATTTGGCAGTTTAGTGTCAATCCACTTTGTAAATCTCCCCAAATTCATTTAGGCGCATTGGCTGGAGATTTCTTTTAAAATCTAAAACATTGGGATTGGTTATTAGCCTCTTTAGACTCTATCTTGCATGATTTACCTTATTCCCTTGAAGCTTTTACATGTTCAATTAATATCTATCTTGCTTGGCGTGTGTTCCCCGATGCATGGCGTGTTTTCTTTTCCTTCCTCTATGCATGCACAATACTAATAGAAAGTTTATTAAATATTATTGTTGCATGATTGATAAAAATAAAAGAACAATGCTCTATCGAATTAGCTATTAGCAACCTGACTCAACTACAACACTCGAACATAGAAGGGATTGGATGCTTAAATAAGCTCCTTGATTCCATATGCAACCTGTCTTAGCGACAACACTTGAAAATGGTAGGGCATATAGATTTAAATAACCTCCCTGTTTCTATCAGCATCTATCATAGTTGCAACACTTGAAAATAGATTGTTGTAAAGGTTTAAATAATCTCCTTGATTCCATTGTCAACCTGTCATAGCTAAAGCACTTGATCATAATTAAAAATAATAATAATAAAACTCCTTAGATGCCATCAGTTTGCAATTTGGTCAAAATCATATCCTCTAATTATTTTTCCATGTAATGTGTTATGAGATTCGGATTTTGCTCAATGCAATTGATCTCTGTTATTAACCACCAGTTGAGTCTCCCTTGACTGATTTTGAAATTAGTTAAAATATTCATGTAATTGTTGCCACTGTAGCGGTTAATATTCGTCTCTATTCAATATAACAGTGAGAGAACTAGGTGATCTACAGATTTTAGTTTAAGCTATATAAACTTATAGGTATACAGTTGTAAGTATTGAGAAATCAGATTTTTATTTTAGCATGTTAAATTGATTTCTATCTGCATGGTGAAGTTAACTAAATGTTGAGGAATTATATGTAATTGATTTTAATGTTATTGTAAATATATATATATATATTAAAGTTGATTGGTTTTTAAATGTAATGTATATATATATATATTATTCTTAATAAAGAATGATTGTTGATTTATTTTGTTAAATTGAAAACAATAAAATGTTGTTATTCATCATTTGATTAAATGACGAAAGAAATTATCTAATCGTATGTATGTATATATATATCTTAAGAGAAAAAAATGTTTTGTAAAAAAAAGGGTACATTTTTGAGTTATTTATCGAACATGAATTTATATGGTTGTTGTTAAAGTGAATTCTTGGTTGTATATGATGGGAAATTATATGTTGATTATAAATGGATTTTTTGATTCGCTATTTTTGTATTTATTTGATTGTAAATGAAATTAAGTCTACAATTGGTATGTAAATGAATATCTTGAGATATGTTGTTTAATTATCTTGAAATGAATGATGTATATGCTTGACATTGTTTAAATGTGAAGGAACGTTATGTATTTCGGTGCATGTCTCCCTGAGACATGTATGTTCTTCAAAGAATTTTTTGAGTTAATTAAGTTTTGCAATTCTTGTATAGGATTTGTTATAGTCAGGTCATGCACGTTGTTTATGATACCTATGTAGTGAATGAGAGTATGATATTTTATGTCATGGATAAAATGTGATCATACCTGTTGACAACGGTTTTACTCACAATAAAAAGGTCGAATAAAATATCCAAAAACAAGACTGTGAAGAGCCTATCCTTCTTGAAAGATATGGAACAAAGACAACCTAAGGGAAAATTCTGCATTCACAGAGCAAAGATTGAATTTCGTTCAATCCCAAGTCTTTGATAACTAGGTCATGGTTGCACTAGGGTTACTCTCAGGTAATGATGAGATAATTGTTGTTAATCTCAAAGGGACTACGATTAATTCTAACTTTGCTAAGAATTACAAACATTTCACATAAAACTTCATTTCATCATCAAATAACATCATCAAATCGAAAGATTCAACATAATATTTCATGAACATCACAAATTCTTTGTTATCACTTAAGTAAATTTAGCATTAAGCATTTAGAAATTTCATGGAAAATAAAAGATTTTCAACAAAACTATTTCCATTCACTTATAGTTTTTGGAACATTTTCAAAAATATTAAACATCTATTCTAAAACAAAGTATAAAAATACTGAAAAATAAAATTTTCTCCCGGTTATTCTCCATGGATGCCCCAAAGAATTAATCGAAATAGAGAAAATTGTTTTATATTTCACCAAATTTCTTCACATCTACCTATAAAATGGTGCAAGCTTTTAAAGAGAGAGGGTTTCCTTTATGGACACTGAGTAGGTTTTGTATGCATCCTTAAATGGCATAGCATGCAGTCTTGTTCGGCCGAACTTACAAAACCAGCTACAAAAGATACTTAGATAGGTGGCTATCCATAAAGGTCCGATATCAATTAATGTCTACATGCATACAAAGGTTTACATCAGAATGGTTCAAAAAATAGGAAAAAAGAACAAAACTTAAAAGAAGTTTTTTTTCTTCTGACATCCACAAATTCTAAACTTAAAATAAAAATGTGGGAGGAGATGGCATTTTATAGAAACAAGGCACCTAAAAGTTAAACTTAAAAGTTTATTCAAAGGATCATAAACAACAAATTAAAATGCATCACGTGGCATCTGCTAACTGTCATCAAGAACATTCTAGAATAAGTCAAAGCTTTGACTTTGTCCGCAACAATACTTCTCTTCATACTTCAACATGAACACTTTGCATCCATTAGGGCTATCAACTTCCTGTCAAAACACCAGAATGAGAAACACCTACCAGGACTGGGATCAACTTGCAAATTTAAAATTAAAACAACAAATGAACTTCATTATATTTTTGGTGTTTGGTATATGGTTCTTTCCATTTTCGCTTATGACTCGGGTTTTGGGATTCTTCCTTCTTTCTTTAATTAGTACTCTCATAAATACCTTAATACTTGATGTATGCGCTCTTTTTAAATTCTTCATATCACTCTCCAAGTGAGCTTGATCCTAGTATATTCTGTAGTTGATTGAAGTATGATATCATTTTTATGTGCTTTGTCTGCTTCATATTTTACTATAACATTTCTGCACTGTATTATTTCACTAATAACCTCTCATGTCAGTAATTGAACAGGATCTTTAATTATCCTTTCTATCCATTCCTTGAAAGCTTTGGCTTCCTTTCCCTCTTTTCCTAATGTTTGAGGATCAAAGCCTTGACGTGTCAATATTTCAATAAATTCTTGATTTTCACTAATCAGTCTTTTGTACTCAACAATGACTCTTTCAAATCCTTCAATGCATTGTATTATCATGTCACCTTCCCATTTCAGTTGTTTCTTCCATTTTCTTGGCAATGAGATTTCATGTCCTGATATTACATTATTTTGTATTAACTCTTGGATATCTAATTGTATGAGAATTTCAATATTTTGTTGGGGCAATTCTACTTGTTCTTGACCAGATAAAGTCAATGGCTTAATAAAGTGTTCCAAGGTAGCAACCCATTCTTTCAATTCTCTTTTCTTTTGTTTATATATTTTTGTACTCTGGCAATAGTAGCATTTAAATTTACTTTTATTTCATCTAATTCTTGTTGCCAAGATGAGTGTCCAAGATTAACACTTGTAATCTTATACTCCTTAAGTGTTATCTCATGTCTATCTTTATCAATTGTCAGAGTGGCTATATGAATAGTTCTATTGCCATCTGCATTCCTCAGTATGACATGCTTTATCTTCACTTTGCACCTAGGTTTAGGAGTACTTACTTCTTGTTTAAAATTATTGAGATTCAGAGGTAATATTTCCACTTCCATTGGAGAAGCTAGTTCCTTGATTAACCAATCAGGTGTATCATCATCTTGTTGTACCTCTGTAACCTTTTCTTGTCCCTATTTATTGCTTGTTTCGGGAACTTCTTCTCTTTGACTTACCATATTTTCTGAAATGGGGATTTCTTTAGCAATATCTAGTATAGATTCGAGATGAATAGGGTCTAACACTGCCTCCTCTATTTGGAGACTTATATTTTCCTAGACCTATCCAGATTTTCTGATTAATCTCTCTAAACATTATCTTCTTCATTTACTGCTACACCAGGGTTCTCTTTATTTTCAGTTCCATCTCTTGCAAACTATGTAGCTTCTTCTTCTGGAATTTCAATTTCAATTTCAGTTTCAGCATGGCCTTTCTCTGATTCTTCAAAGACCTACGAGTGTTCATTAACATTTTGCACATTCCCAAGAGAAGGTTGGGAATCAAGAGTATCTTCAAAAATTATTTCATCAATAGTATTTTACTCTACAGTTCCCTTGTCTCCATTTCAAGTACGCTATGGTTTCCTACCTCTAAGGCAAGCTTTCCTTGAATAAACTCTTCTTCTTCAACATTTATGGGGTTAGAGTTTGTATCTTGAATTTCTTCTACCACTAGGTGTACCATGGGCTTGCATTTAGACTTCTTTTCTTGTACTTTCTCCCACATAGCACCCCATTTATCTACTTGTTCCTTAATTCTGGCTTCATCTTCCTTAAAAATTTCCTCTAAAGCTATAGGAGTCCCACCTAGTGCTTGCTTCATACTAGCCATATTAAAAAAAGGGGGAGAGGTGAATAATGTTGCAGCTCTTTGAGATGCAAACCTGGTTTTCATACCAACATTCCCTATTGCTACTGTTCCTTCATCAATAGTTACTCTTGTTTTGGGTCTAGCTGTACAAGAAGATGCACCTTTAGGTCTTGCCTTTGATTTATCTTTACCTGTCTCTGCATCTTTTTGTTTGTCCAATAATTTTATGGGAACTTCCTGTCTTATTGCTTCAGGGGCTCTTTCTTCAATTCTAACACTTGGAGTACCTTACTAGTCTTTCTTTCCTCTTGGTAGGCTCTTCACTTTCAAAAGCAGTTTCATCTCTTTGTTTTCTTCTTTTATCTTCTGAGAAGATGGGTTCAATTCCTCTTTCTCTCAAACTTTTGCAAAAATCATTAATCCAATGTTGAGTATACCTTAGGACTAGTAAAGTCATCAATTGATGTCATGTCTTCATCATCAACACCTGGTTCTAGAATGGGTTCATCATATACCCTATCATCATTGTAATCTGGTTCAAAACCTAACCATCATCTTCTTCCAATTGGTCTGGAATGTCATAGAGCTTGAGCATTCAAGAAAATCCTAAAATAATTCTTTCATACTTTCTTCTTCTTACCACATCAATTGATCCAGTGTTGAGTATACCTTAGGACTAATAAAGTCATCAATTGATGTCATGTCTTCATCATCAATACCTAGGTCTAGAATGGGTTCATCATATACCCTGTCATCATTGTAAAACTGGTTCAAAACCTAACCATCATCTTCTTCCAATTGGTCTAGGATTTCATAGAGCTTGAGCATTCGAGAAAATCCTAAAGTCATTCTTTCATACTTTATTCTTCTTACCACATGCTCGTCTTCACAGTTAAGCCAATAATCTTCTAAATGAGGCACATGAGAACAAAAACTAGCTATATTTTTAGCAATATTTCCTTCAATATCATAGTACACTCTCTGGAGTGGAAATTCTTCAAAATGGTAGGTCCTCAACTCTTCTTCACACAAATCAGTTACTCTAATTGCACTACACTTGTAATTTCCTATTGTCAGGGGAAATTTAAAAGAGGCCTTTTTGCGAGCATGGCTATAAAGAGCCTGAGATGTTTTTAACTGTCTCACTAATTCCAATAAAATAATTTTATCTGTAGGATACCTGGGCAGCATGAATGGGTGTCCATCAAATCCCTCCACTCTAATGTAGGAGTAAGTTGGGAACTGTATGTACCAGCCTCCCATAGGCCGAATGGCACTTTGTGCTTCTAGGGATAGTCTCTTAGATTTCTCACCTTCCATTGTTCTCACTAGTTTCATGGAGAAAAAATCATTAACTTTTTTGTAATCATCTTTATACCCGTGAATAGTGATTTGGGGCAAATGTGCATATATCAAACTATTTCCAACTTGTGTGCCTAGAGTACTAATCTGTTTTAACCCTTATTTACTAGCTCTCATAACACAAGAGTAAATAACATATGATGACATGTAGAAGCATCTGGTTTTGGGGAATGTAGTAATTTGTTCATGTTGTCTATCACTTATCAATTTTCCCCAATGCAACTCCACAGGACCTTCTATCATGTGGGATATTATCACAAACATCCAAGGTTTGAATTTTCTTGCATCTCTCAAACTAGCTACTTTACTTAGCAAAGTTATATTGTCTTGCATTTATTGTTTAAACATAGACCTTTGAATTACCTTGGTCTGTAGTGTAATTGGTTGTTGGCACCATTGGGTGCGCATAATTTCTCTATTACACTCCTCAATGCTTTGATATGTCTTGGCCTTGTCTTTCAGGTCAACATTGAACATTTGTGTGTAGGAGGGGAGACCAAATGTATACATGATTCCTTTTTGCGATAGGTCTGCATAAATTCTTCCCTCTTTCTCAACAATCCTTTTGGCTGGGTTGTAATAGTTTATGCATTGCATAAGTAATTTAGGAGCTTCCATTGCTGGTGGAAACCCTCCTACAGGAAGTAACCCATTTGATATGACATTTTTGGTACATTGGGTAGCATTTTCTTGCAATAGCCATGAACGGATTTCAATGTCAAAAAACCATCCCATGTGGGTATCTGTAACCACTACATTAATGGGTATTGCTTGTGAATTGCGGTACTTGAATTAATCTTCTTCTCTTGCATCAAAAGTGCTCATTTTGGATATAATGTGCTCTGCAATTTTTAGAATATTTGTCTTGTGTGCAAGTTAGGGTTAAATTTAACCAAAACTTACATTTCATAAAATTTTAAATTTATTTTTTGACTAAATTTAACAACTCAAAGAAAAATTAACATTTCAATTTTAGAATGAGAAAATACCATTATCGAAATTTTCTAGCATCAGAAACTCTTAGCAAAGTATCAATTATTCGGAACATACTTGGTTCCGGTTAAAAATAGTGATTCTTCAAGATGCAACTTCAAAACCCTTGGTAGCTGTGACTTAGTTTCTTGAAATTTTACCTCTCTCTTCGTGCCAATGTTGCTTCATTGATTCAATGTCTTTAGCAAATTTGCAATATGACGCAAAGTGGAGTGTTGTAAAAGCAATTGCATGCTTGAGGTGGTTCCAAGTACATAGGTAGTTCACCACCTCCATTAATTACCTGTTATTTCACATTAATTCCCAGAATAAAGGTGCAATCATTAGGGATTATGGTTCAAATCATGAACACCTAGATTTTTGTGTTGGCTCACTATTTGAGAAGAAAGACAGTGTGGTGATTATACGTGGCAATTATATGTCACTCTAATTCTTTGCAAGGTATATGTTATTAAAGATATGTGATTGATTGATGATCACCAGGGTTGAGGCTTTTGGTACTACTTTTGAAAGGATTAAACAACACCAGGATCCGAGAAAAACCTTATGGGGAAAGAGAAAACTAGAACAAGAGAAGACCGGAAATTGAAACTGAAAGATAAACTTGACAAATTTCAAAGCAGTCTTTCCATTTTCTGAATTTTTTACATCAAATAAACAATAAAACACTAGGTTCTGGTAAAAGAGGAGATTATGAAGATTATAAATTTTGATCAATGAAATACCGGGCAGAGCTAGAATCTTTTGAAGATACAAACTCTTTTGGCTCAACGTAGGATTCCGGGATTCTAATTTTTGGTAATAGACTAAACATTAAGAACATACCAAAACACCAAAATCAGGAAAACAAAAGGTTATAATACAAAGAGGCCAAGTGAAAATGAGAGAGAAAAACCAACAACCAGTCGAGCATCAAAACAATGTCGAAGCAAGCAAAAACAACAAAACAAAAAGGGTAAAGAAAAGAAAAAGGGGGTCCACATTTTTCTAAGGGGTAAAATAGGGCATGTTGTGAGACCACACAACAATACCCTATTTTGATTTGTGCATGTTGGCTATCCTATATGTTATGTGAATTTTCTTTTTCTTATAGGAAGAGTGGCTTTTGTTAGGGGCCAGAACCCTAAGAGGTTACTAGGGTAACGTATCGAAAGTAGTTAATCCAATGAAAACCTAATTTAATGTACAAAGGGTTGGGAGGAATATGATCTTTCCTCCATTGGGTCCCCTTGCAAGTTATGTAGCTCAAGACAAGATTGTTCTTGATAGGTTCTTGGATTCTCTTTGTTCATGGAGTTGGACATTGAGCATGCTCTTGAACGAGATGGATGGTTGTACATGATCACCATTCATATTGTATACTATCTTGATAGTTATATGAGGCTTTAATGTATTATGATTTTGATGTTATGAGATGTATCATGATCGCACTTGATGTATTTTGAATGTAACTTGATTCCATCATGATTTGTAATTGTATCATTCATTTGGAATATAGTTTATCCTTATGCTTTTTGTATCGTGGTTTAGTAATGCAATGTTTACTTGTATTTGTTAAGTAATGTTGTCATGGAACCCTGAGAACATATGTGTTTATGTACTTATGTTCTTAAGTTGTTATCGAATGGTTTTTAAAAAAAAATAGTTATTTTTTTATTTTATGTGTTGTTCTCTAGGTTCCCTGGCAGGGCATTACAAAAATTTTGCCTCCTAAGAACATCATCCAACTAAGATCTCTACAAGGAAGATTCCAATCCATCAGAAGATTCATTGCACAACTGGCAGAAAAAAGTCATCTTTTTACTCATTTGTTATAAAAGAATGTTTCTCTTAGATGGGATGAAAGATGTAAAGCTACCTTTAATCAATTGAAACAATATTTGATGAATCCACCTATATTGGTACCACCAATAGAGGGAAAACCACTGCTACTCTACATAGAAACTACTGATGTATCTTTGGGAACTTTGATAGCACAAGAAGACTCTACAGGAAAAGAAAGGGTCATCTACTACATCATCAAAACACGGAGTGGCTATGAACTTAACTATACATTCATTGAAAAAGCTTGAATCTCTACAAGAAAAGAAAGGGCCATCTACTACGTCAGCAGAACATAGAGTGGATATGAACTTAACTATACATTCATTGAAAAAGCTTGTTTGGAAGTGGTGTTTGCTACTCAACAATTTTGACACTATATGTTAACACATACCATCAAACTAATAGCCAAGATAGATCCATTAAAGTATCTACTCAGCAAAGCCACTTTAATAGGAAGATTAGCAAAGTGGGTGATTATATTGAGTGAATTTGACATTCAATATGTGGATAGAAGAGAAATCAAGGGCCAAGTAATAGCAGATCAACTAGCTGAAGCATTGTTGCAAGATGACCATCCTATGCACATTGAATTCCCAGATGTAGATTTCCTCACAATGACAGTACAACATTGGATATTGTACTTTGATGGGTCTTACACTCAACATGGATCAGGTGCTGGAATCTTATTTGTTACTCCTCAAGGACACACTATCCCAAAATCTTACAGGTTGATGTTCCCTAGCACAAATAACATGGCTAAGTATGAAGCACTAATCATTGGTATCAAGGTAGCAGTGGAATGGAAAATCACAAAATTACAAGTTTATGGAGATTCTCAAATAGTCATCAATCAGGTTAATGATGACTACCAAAAAAAAGATGGCAAGTTGATGCCATACAAGAGAATGGTAGACAAATTCAAGAAATACTTTGTTGAGATCAAGTTTGAACAAATTCCAAGAGTAGACAACAAAGTTGCAGATGCTATGGAAACCATTGCTTCTCTTTTACAAATACCATAAAAATGAAGTCGCTATGAATTCATGGTGGAACAATTGTTTACTCCTTCGTATGACAATATTGAATCCCAAGTCATGTGCCATCTAGTTGATGTTGATTTTTCAATCTATGGGAAGATTTATACCTATCTAAGAGACAATACTCTTCCACCTGATCTATCCTAAAACAAAAAACACAACTTTATCCGTCAAGCAATCCAATACACCCTGATAGTTGATACACTTTATCAACAAGGTCTTGATGGTACTCTCCTCCAATGTCTTGAACGTAACGAATCTAAAAAATTTGTATGAGAAGTTCATGAAGATATTTGTGGTACTAATTCAAGTGGTCTTACTCTAGCTAAGAAACTCCTACACTTGGGATATTATTGGCCGAACATGGAGAAAGAATCTTTTCAATTTGTTAAGAAGTGCAAGAAGTGTCAAGTCCATGGAAATCTCATACATGCACCAGCATAGGAGCTGCAACCATTCACATTGACCTGGCCTTTCTATCAATGGTGACTTGATCTTGTGGGTAAGATTCATCCATCTTGCTCTAATGGACATAAATTCATAATTCACAGCCACTAAGTATTTCACAAAGTGGATTGAAGTCATCCCATTAACCATGATCACTGGTAAACAAATTGCCTCCTTCATCTTGAACTACATTGTCTGTCGATATAGCATCCCTATCTCTATTGTCACTGACAATGGTAGACCCTTCAAAAACCAAGATGTACAAGAAATTTGTGAAAAATTCCATATCCAACACTGATTTTCCACACCCTATTACCCTCAAGGGAATGGCCAAGCAAAAGCCTCAAATAAGACCATTTTGAAAATCCTAAAGAAAACTGTCAATGATGTTGGACGTGATTGGCATGTTCAACTAAACACTACCTTGTGGGCATACCATACTAGCATCTGTACCCCCACATGAGCCACACCATATGCCCTTGTGTATGGATCATAAGCCATCTTTCCTATTGAGGTTGAGTTACCTTCACTATGGGTATCATTGAAAGGAATCATTTCAGAGGGAGACTACTGAGTATCTAGACTACAAGGGTTGGAATTGTTAGATGAACACTGTCAGCATGTTGTTGATCATCTAAAAGTCTATCAACAAAGAATTTCAAGGAGATATAACCAAAAGGTAAGACCAAGAACATTTCAGGTTGGCAACTTGGTTCTAAAAGAGAATCCTCATAATCAACAAGATCAGGAAAAGAAGGGAAATTTTGAACCTAATTGGCTAGGTCCTTTTGTCATTGTACCGGTATATGGATCTGGAGCATATCAGTTATCTACACTTGAAGGGGGCCTATTTGAAGAAACTATCAATAGAATTCATCTCAAGAATTTTTATACACAACTTATCCTGTGCATGCTTCAAAAGTAGAAAAATCAAAGAAAAAAACAAAAAAAAGGAAAAATACAAAAAAAAAAGTGAAATATCAAAATAAGTCAAAAAAATTATAAAATCAGTAAAAGTACATTAAAAAAAGTAGTGAAAACCTATCAATAGGAACTATTTGTGATATATTTCTCTTTTCCATCTATTGGAACATGTGTCAGTCATTCGCTTTTCGCCATCATTCTACCTATCCATCATACGAACCTCATGTACATATCCAGATGTCGTGATTGTGTCTCATCCTGGCTTGGCAATCCTTGGGAAATAAATGGTTGGTTCTCACTAGGGAAAAATCTTGAACTCACTGGGGGAAATCTACTTTGAGCTTAAAACTATAAACAAGCAACAATAAGACAACATAGCAAACATAACAACACACTGAAACTCAACATTGAACATCACTCACAATTTTTAGAAAACCAACCAATCCAAATCAACAGCAAGATCAATAAACCAAATCTCACTAGATGATGTTCTTTTGAATCATGGTTTAATCATTTTAGCATGAATATTCAACTGTTGTATCTTGATTTTTGTTATCATTTCTCTGGAGCAACTGAAGGGTGTCATGGGCTAGGGAAGCTAAGATGGAGTAAGATATTTTTGTCTATTGTTTGTGAGTTGATCATTACTAATATGTAAATTTGTCATGGGACGTGTTCTACAAAGTATCATTGATGACATTCTGAATTTTCATAGGAAAAGGATTAACTCTTGTATGTTTTACACAAGCAATACTCAGGTCATCTTGGTTCAATTATGCCTAGATGCTTGTATTACCTTGTAATATCAAAAATCAATGGAAGTTGTACTCAGGTCATCATGGTTTAATTATACCATCAATGTTTGTACTAACTTTCAACATATTAAAAGCTCAATGACGATAAATATCACAACAATTCGGTCGACAAGATGGCAACGTTTCATATTTAGATTTGCATGGATAAGATAGATTGCAT
This sequence comes from Sequoia sempervirens, assembly GCA_007258455.2. Lineage (NCBI taxonomy): Eukaryota > Viridiplantae > Streptophyta > Pinopsida > Cupressales > Cupressaceae > Sequoia > Sequoia sempervirens. Next base: position 20,406 of record VDFB02229830.1, read on the forward strand.
CCATATTACTTTTTGCATGTGCATTTTAGGTTTTCCAAGGCTAGAAAATTTTAGAATGATTTTATCTCTCTCATTAAAGGATTGAGTACATTTGACATTAACAAAAAAATATCATTCACATGTAGTTGCATAATCATTATCATATCATACATACATTAGAAAGTATTATCATAGGTCATCCATCTGTGCATTAGATCATATATTTGCATTAGAAAAATACAAAAATAAAGTGCATCACATCTTATCTGCATGATCAAATCCATCTCATACATCATAAAGCATCATCCATATGGCTATATAGAATCATCATTTCATTATTGCATCCATACACAATCATGGCATAATCATATAAACATCACATAGCATATAGAGCGGAAATCAAATGCATTCATCATAAGCATTCGTCATAAAAGCATGTAGACAACATATACATCAATAGTCTCTACTGCATCTCATATAATCTCAAAATAATCAATGTCAAGTGTACAATGATATCACAAAATGTGGAGAGATACATCAACAAAATATCGTAGGAAATCATAAAGTCCTCGACTAAATCAGTGAATACATCAAATATGAGTACAAGAGCTACATGATGCTCCCCTCATACATTGTAGGCATCGCTATGCCTGCTTCTGCCCCACCAGATGGACTTGCACTTGGATTTTTGCTTGATGGATCTCTAAGAGATGGCCCAGTCACACCCCTACTCATAGTTTGTGACTGACTCCAACATGATCTAGCACTGATAGAGTGTGCATAACTAGGGGCACACTACTCTACAGGAACCATCTAATAATACTATAATCTACAGTACTCTGCCTCTTGGGCTGAATTTTGAACCTCTCTGAGCATATCCCCTACAGTAGTCCCCTCAGACACTCTTTGTAATCTTTCAGCTAGGGTCTCTACATGCTCACATCTCTATCTCACGAAATATCTCTCTGTTGTTAGAGAGGAATTTTGTGCCTATGCCTGTGCTAGCTTCCCCTATAAGCTCTCCACCTGTAACTGTAGAGCATCAATCTATGCCTACTACTAATGGGAAGGCATGCAAATCTGAACCTGAGATGGTCATGTTTACTGATGTCCTGAGGGAACCATAGATCTCCTCCTCCAGGGTACTCTGAAATCTAGTATCTGACTGCCACCATCTCCATCTGCATCATCCCCTCCATCCCTACCATCTCCCTCCTCATCATCACCATCTCCCCCATCCCTCCTTCAACTTGTTGCATGTTGTGGTGCTCTCTCATCATCATCAAATGTCGATACTGGCTCATCAAGAATGGATATCCTCGATACAACATGTGTGAAGATATACTCAACATACTTATCAGTCATCACACCATCCATGATCTCTGGACAATAATCCCATACATGTTCCTACAATCCAAAATACTCCTCACACGCTATATCATAAGAAATGGTGGGTCTCCACTCTGGAATATCATGTTGTCTTTGAGCATATAACGCAACTCCCTGGGGCATCCCTTGAACTCAACTATACTGACGAAGTACCCTCATGAGCATGAATCTCTTAATAAAAAAATTGGGTTTTTCCAATCAAATACCTTGAAGTGCAAACATATGACATCTCAAGATCATCCTCGGGCACTACTCACAATCTAAGTATGGTTGCCATGTGATGGTCTCTAAATCATCAAGCACTTGTTGCCAATACTCTAATTTTCCCAACTTGCATTGGACAAGAGTACTTGTGTACCCAAATACATATGGCCTACCAACTGAATGATCTCTCTCTGCTATACGACGAGTAACAACTAAATGCTCCCAAGCCCAAATCTAAAGTAATGTCACTCTAGATGATAAACTCACCACTCTGAGATACACCACCTAATGCAAATCATGATATAAATGAGCTAATATATAGGAACCCCATGCATATCAGATCCCTTGAGTGATCATACTCTCCAGTATCCTACCCTAGCCAATGAACAATCCCTTTGACCTATGGTCGGGACATAAGAAACTTCCAACAAATCCAGCTAGCACAGATGGTAATGGCTCATATGAATCAACCATATCATGCCATGGGATCTCGTAACCACTAATCCCGTCATCACAAAAAAATCCTCCTCAATTCCTCAGTACCTCCCTACTCTATGTGATCATATATGACTAACTCTCCAACAACAAGAATCCCCAATATCTGGTACACATCCTCCAGGGTAACTGTCATCTCACTGGTAGCCAAATGGAATATGTTGTGATCGTTGTGCCATCTCTCAGCTAAAGTAGTCAATAGTCCCCTGTTTATCCTATACTAGGGCATATCTAGTAATGAAGATAAACCACATCACGCAATAACATCCAAATCTTTGTGCACTAGACATGGAGTCATATCCCAAGTCTTTGCGTAGTGTTCTCAAGACTGAAGAACTCTTAAGTCCTCCTATAATCATGACATATCACAAATCAACATTTTATTAATCAACCTATCAATCAATCTAATCAGCTTAAATGAGATCTCGATCAAATCTCGTAGAGCATCTATCATTGACTTCCATCCATCATGAGGTTAATTATCATCTATCTTATCATTGTCCCTCATCTATCATGAGGTCAATCATCAAAATAATGGTTGACGTGATCATCAAACATCAAAAGCAAGGAGAAAAATCAACATTTCATCAATTCTGGTGTCAATGTGCCAAAATAGCACATCTATGTGCTGAAACACTAAATGTGCTACAAAATTCCATCAATGCGCTGAAACAATGGATGCACTACAAAACTCCATCAATGCACCGAAATAGAGCATGAATGGGCTAAAACCCTACATATGCTCAAATAGTCCACAGATGTGCTACTTGGCAACCTAAATGCGTTAAATCTATAAATGTGCTAAAAAATTCAATCTATGCGCTAAATCGGGTCCTAAATGTGCTAAAACACCTATCACAGATTTGAAAAACATGAAAACACATGAAAATAAAATTCAAATTTTAAAAAAATGTGGTTTCTCGGGGTACATACTATTAAACAGGCACAAGACAACTAAGAGTGGGGGTGAATCAGTTGTCACACAAATTCAAACTTAAAACTTTATCACTTATCAAATCTTCAACCACACTATTATGTTATTCAATATGAGCATGAAACACAAATAAGAGAAATTAAATCAACACAATGAACACCAAATTTTATGTGGAAAACCTAATAAGGGAAAAACCATAGTGAGGGTTAACTCACAATATAAAGATTATAAACTGAATACAAAGGCTCACTGCTCAAAAGATGACTCATTGTCCAAGTACAAAGGCTCACTACCTACAAAGGACTCACTATCCAATAGGGAGGCTCACTACCTACAGATACAAAAGAGAACAAAAGATCAACCATAGCAATTAAAGCACATTCGTAGGATTACAAAAACCTTCAACTCACTGCCTTTAGCACACTGAAAAACTGCTCTCACAACTCACTCACACACACTTCTGCTCTTATGATTTGTAGCACACTTTGGTCACTTTGCATCACACTGTCATCCAATTCTTCATAACTTGACTTGCTTTTATTCCATTCTCAACCTTTGAAACATTTACCAAGGTCAGCCAAAATACATCATTTCATAAATTCAAAAGAGGTCAGCAACTCTAAATTCCTACAGTGGAAAGGAATAAGAGTGGACCAATAAAAGCATAAGAATAATATTTTTGAGTCTTCTACACTCTTCCTCATTTAATTTTTATTCTTCAAATGAAGTGTAAACACTAGGTTGGCCAAACCTAATGAAAACAAAAATTATCAATGATGCACACATTTCCCAACAAGAAGATGACACACGGATGATGCAACACACTTCATTATGCATGAGAATACATCTCAAAATCTTCCAGCTACACCCATGGCAGAAACAACAAGCTACAAACATTGAACTCTTTTCACTAGACAATCTGAACTGTGTAGACACACACAAAAACACTAAACTATGATTTTAGGATCACCAAATTCCAAACCTCTTCGCCAAAGCATATGAAAGGCCTTCACAAGACATCTCCCAAATTTGCACAATCTAAAAAAAACAATGGAGAAATGTAGAGCAAACATATTTCTCCCAGTCCACAAAACATTGACACTATAGGTAGAGCACATATACCGGTGGACAACTTCTACGTACCATCTCACTAGAAACTAAAACTCAGACTATATCATCATCAAATCATTATCAACATGCCTTCATATCCACACAAGCATAGGATCAACATAGGAGAAATGTGGAGCACATACTAGAGCACACACTGAACACTTCCAACACTCTAACTTCTTTTCTTCATTAATTTTCTCAAAAGAACTTGGAAACTAATCAAACCAACATTTATGCAGTTCCATAAAGATAAATCCATGTACTCACAGTACCTCAACAACATCTCAACCATACATGTACAATCTACAACATACTGAATAGTGTTGACATCAATGACAACATTAATGACAACACCACCAAACCAGCTCATATCTGCAACAATCTCCCCCTTTGTCATTGATGGAAACACATAACCTTCTCTCCCCCTTTAACATCAATGGTAAAGAACAATTGCTCTAATTACTCGCCCTTAGGAGTACACTCATACTACAATAATGAATTTTTTTCTACTCCCCCTACGAAGTAGACCCATTAATCACTCCAGGTAAATGAAGAATCTGTGAACTCACTGGACTGATACACCTTCATGTGCACCTAGTTAGGAGGGCCAATGACCCCCAAAATTTCTCTAAGATGCTCGAAAGTATCCTTCAGAAGAGCCTTAGTAAATATGTTTGTAATATGTTCCTTTGTAGTCACATACTCCAATCTAACCTTATTCTCCAACACTTTCTCTCTCAGAAAATGATACTTGATAGATATATGCTTCATTCTTGAATGCATAACCAGATTCTTTGAAATGTTTATTGGACTTGTATTATCACAGAAAATAGAAATAGGCTCATCACATACTACACCAATGTCTTTTAGAGTTTGCTTCATCCACATAACTTGTGTACATCAGGATGTTGTAGCAATATATTCAGCCTCTATAGTGGATAAAGAAAGTGAGTCTTGCTTTTTACTCAACCATGAAACTAGTCTTTTCAAGAAAGAAAGCACCACCACTGGTACTCTTTCGGTCATCTACACATCTGACCCAATCAACATCTATATAAGCACTCAGGGTGAAATCCTTACTCTTAGGATACCACAGTCCATAATCCGTTGTGCCTTTAAGATATCTAAATATTCTTTTTATAGCCATAAGATGTGCTTCTCTAGGATCTTCTTGAAATCTAGCAACTAAACACACTACATGCATAATATCTAGTCTGGTAGCAGTAAGGTACAATAGTCCACCAATCATGGATCTGTATTTGCTCTAATCAATCTTAGTCGATTCATCATCCTTGCTCAGTTTACATCTGATTATCATAGGAGTACAAACCGGTTTAGAATCCTCCATTCCAAACTTTTTCAACAACTCTTTTACATACTTAGATTGTGAAATGAATATCCCTTTGTCAGTTTGATTCACTTGTAGAACAAGAAAGAAATTCAATTCACTAATCATAGACATCTCAAATTCTTTCTGCATTTCTTCAACAAACGTTTTACACATGCCTTCATTTCCTCCAAAAATGATATCATCAACATAAACTACTACAATCAACATCTTATTACGTTGCACTTTGAAGTAGAGGTTGTTGTCAGCAGAACCTTTATTGAATCCTTTCTTTGTTAGATATTTGTCCAATCTTGCATACCAAGCTCTAGGATCTTGCTTCAATCCATACAATACCTTCTTCAACTTACAAACCATGTTCGGTTTGTCGTGACAGCTTGAAATCCTTAGCTGTTTTATGTACACTTCTTCCTCCAACCTCACCATTCTAAAAGCCAACTTAACATCCATCTAATATACCTTGTGCTGTGTGTGCAGAAAATTCCAAAAACATTCGATAGCTTCCATTTGGCCACACAAATAAGCCTCTGTAAAACTCTGTCTCTAACTGCAGTAGCATCCCTTGTATTACCAGTTCCTGTAGTTATTCTTCCCTACCACTGTTTTCATCAGCTTTGCTTTTAACACCATTTTGAACCAATTCACACTCTTTGTTCACATGCCTAGGGACTATCATGTTTGATTTCTATCCACCTGTTCCTCTTCATAGTTCTCATCCAATTTTATCTTCACATGCTTCCTTCACATATTTTGTTCTATTTATATAAAATAAAATTCTACCCTCAATTGCAACTTCTTTTCTTCTTGTCTTCACCTTCACTCTTTAAGTCTCCTAATTATCTACACCGATGATTTTTTCTGTATTAGGAACCAGCAATAGGTTCCATCTTCTTCTTTTCTTCACTTCTTCTTCTTCTTCTTCTTCCTCCTTATTTTCTTCAGGTATATGTCCGCAAATTGGATCATCAAGTTCAACTTCACTTATCTCAATAGGTTTGTGCATGTCTTCATCAAATTTCACATTAGCACTTTTAATAACCTTAATCTTTTGTTAAAGCATTTGTATGCCTTGCTAGTGGTAGAGTATCCAAGAAATATTCCTTCATCACATCTAGCATCAAACTTTCCAAGATTTTCATCATCTCTTTTAATATAGCATCTACTTCCAAATACCTTAAAATATTTCACTATAGGAGTCTTACTAGTCCATAACTCAAAAGGTGTATTTGTGCTATTGTGTCTTATCTGAACTCTATTAAGAACATAAACAACAGTATGTACCACTTATCTTCAATATACATCTGGTACATTAGATTCTTTCATCATAGTTCTAACATCTTCCTGTACTGTTCTATTTTTCCTTTCAACTACTCCATTCTACTCAGGGGTTCTCAGAGTAGAATATTGTCTTTTTATGCCATGATTCTCATAGAATGCATTAAATTCACCAGAAGTGAATTCACCGCCTCTATCTAATCTTAAACATTTTATTTTCAGATTTACTTCATTCTCTACTCTTGCTTTGAATACCTTAAACCTATCCAGAGCCTGATTATTTTCTCTAAGAAAAGCAACCCATGTCATTCAAGTGTAATTATCAATAAGCAACATGAAATATCTATCACCATTCAAGCTTCAAGTCTTAGTCGAACCACAAAGATCAGTATGTACCAACTCCAGCATACTGGTAGTAGAATATTATTTTCCTTTAAAGCTACATATTTTCTTCTTCCCCTATTGAAAACTTCTATAGATAGTATTAGCAGGTCTTGTGATTCTAGGCAATCCTCAAACTATCTCCTTCTTACTGATCTTGACCAAGTTATCAAAATTCACATGTCCCATTCCTTTTCGCCATAAATCCAACTTCTCTTTCACTGATCCGAGATGTTGACAATGACCATCAACTCCTTTCAGCTAATAGATGTTTCCATGAGTTCTTCTTCCAACAGCAATCATATCTCCATTTTTGGATCCTTTTTTGATTTCACAAGTATTTTTTTGAAACACAAGCTTAAATCCATTGCTATACATTTGACCAACACTCACAAGATTGTGCCTCAAACCCTTCACATAATATACATCATTAGTATTATGCACTCCATAAAAACTAATCAAACCTTTACCTCAAATCTTTGTTGGAATATGTGCCTCAATCCTTACTGACATGGAACTCCTAAAGGGAAAATTCATTGTGACATTGTTCATGTCTGGGCGACTAACTGTTCTAAATCTGCTTGATAGGTTCATGTTGCCAAGATAGAGTTGATATCTTGCCGAAAATGACTATCGCTGTGACTCTCTGTGTTTGGCGTGACCTTTTGGCGATCAGTAGAAATCTGGGCGACAGTTGATCTTATCCGGCTATCTCTAGGGCTTCGGTGACATGTCCCAATGAATGGTGTAAGTCTCACCGAAGGGAGTATTCTCTTGGTTCGTTCGCGGTGACAAAAGACTTCGCTGAGAAGTCTTGGCGACTTGAATAAGTCATGCCGACAGTCATCGGTGTAGCTCTCGGTGCCCGGAAAAACTTCTTGGCGAAGTCAAATGTCTTGCCAACTCAGCAAGACATGGGCGCTCAGTATGTGGTCTTGGTAGAAGACGATAAGTCTCACCAACTCTTCAATGCTTCGGTGTGACATGTTCGGCCGGTGTAAGGTCTTAGCGAAAGACTTAAGTCTTTCTGACTTGGTAAGACTTGGATGAGCTCAGTATGAAGTCTCAGCGAAAGATGAATGTCTTGCTGACTGTCAGATGCTTCGGTGAAACATGAGGAGACTCAATGAAACCTTTTGGTGAATGGGAAGTCTTGCTGATGGTAAAGTGGAAATCGATATGCTTTGTGAGCATCGGTAAAACGTCTTGACGACTCGTAGATGCTATGACGATATCGATATGAATACTTTGTGGCATCGGGGAGACACTATTAGTGTCTCACCGATATGCCAACAAAGTTTGATCGCCTTTGACCGTGTGACCATCCTATGTGGCATCCCGCTGGACCAATCAGAGGAAGCGGTTTTTCAAACGGATGACGAATGGTTTTTTGCATCAGTTGCATCACTAGAAAAACTGCATGCAAGGAAAAATCTAAAAAGGCATGGAAACTTTCTTCGATGGAGCATTGGCGGATAAGGATGAACAGAAAGAAAAAATCAGTATGTGTTAAGATTTAAAGGATCGATTCTAATTTGAAATCACAATGAGTAAGATCAGATTGATGAGAGCTTTTCTATAACTGGATGAATAGTGAATGTAGCTACTGGGAACTAATACCAGAGAGTTGTATCTTTGATTGTATGTAATTGTTGTTATTGTAATACAAAGAGATTCAGTTTGGTGTGGTGGGTTTTTTTCCCAAAAGGGTTTCCCATGTAAATCTATTGTTCATTGTCTTTGAGTATCTTCTTTGTTTCTGCAAATATTTCATGTGTGTCTTAATTGGATTGTAATTAGAAAAATTAAAAGTACTATCTACTTACTTCCCTGTGGTTTTGACGTTAGGAAAGTTGTTTCCACACCGTTGCTTTCCTTACAAGTGGTATCAGAGCCTGACTAGTTGTGTTGTCCTTGTGAGTGGGTTGGGTTTTTTGTGTCAATCCTTTTCCAGTGGGAGTTTTGTAGAGTTATGTTAATTTAATTACAAATTAAGATGGCTAGCACATCCGAAAAGATGGAAATAGAGAAATTCAATGGTAGCAACTTTGAGTTGTGGAAACTCAAGATGGAAGATCTGTTAGTGGATCGCGATCTATGGCTTGCTGTGTCTAGAACTATGCCTCAAGGCATGAAGCAAGAAGATTGGGACCTGTCAGATAGAAAATCAAAAGGGCTGATAAGGCTCTATTTAGCAGATTTTTTTCTTCTGAATGTACATGAAGAAAAGACTACATCTTCCTTGTGGAAAAGATTAGCATCCATTTTTCAAGGAAAGTCCTTGGTGAACAAGATGTTCTTGAGGAAGAAGTTGTACTCTTTGAGAATGCAGGAAGGAGGGTCTGTTGCTGATCACTTAAATGCTTTCAACATGTTGATTACTCAGTTGACATCTGTTGGTGTGAAGATTGAAGATGAAGATCGTTGCATGCTGTTGCTATGTTATCTACCTGATTCTTGGGATCATTTGGTGATGGCTATAGGGAGTACAACATCCACATTCAAGATGGAAGATGTTGTTGCTTCTTTGTTATCAGAAGAAATGAGAATAAAATCTTCTGAGATGGAAAAGGAGGCTCTGGCTGTTAGAGGTAGACCAAAGGAGAAAGGCAAGAAGAAGGACAAGAAGTCCATATCGAAATCAAAAGGGAGATCAAATTCTCCTGGAAAAAATTCCAAGGTGAAGTGATGGAACTGTGGGCAACCTGGTCATGTCCAAAAGGATTGCAAGGAGGAGAAAAAGAAGAAGAACTCTTCTGGAAATGATTCTTCTCAAAGTGATGCAGATGCCTTCATTGCAGTTTTGGCTACATGGGCATCAGATGATGTTTGTCTTATTGATTCTGGAGCATCTTTCCATGACATCTCATAGAGACTGGTTCACAAAGTATGAAGAATACAATGGTGGAAAGGTGTACTTGGCAAGTGATTCATCTTTGGAAATTATTATCGGAAGAGTCGACCACCGATGGAAGAGTGCGAAGGGAATCAATGATGTAATGCAATTACTACCGTGTCCGGCTCATAATTTACTTCAGGCAGCCGAATGGATATCGGCGTACGTCACGCTCTTCTAGAAATGGTTGCAGATGACCAGAGGCCTCATGGAAATGGGCTAGTGCTCAAATTGGTGAAATCTCGCGACAAGCTAGATGCACATGCTATTCAATGCAATAGTGTCTCTGCAAAGTCACTAAAAGCTGCTCATGGTGAAAAGAAGGAAAACATTCCTGATGGAGTAAATGCCATGGAGGTTAAACTTCCAGCAGAAAAGACTATGCTCTGGCATCATAGGCTTGGCCACATTGGTGAAAAAAGTTTAAAAACCTTGAAAAATAAAAACCTAGTAGAAGGGCTTGAAGATTGTAACCTTGAGTTCGAATTTTGTGAACATTGCATATATGGAAAGCAAAGACCTGTTTCATTCTTATTCCGCAATTCTCACAAATCTTTTTGGTTTCCTTGATTATATAATTCATTCTCATGTTTTGGACCAAAGGAATGTTCCTTCTTATCTAAAATCAAGATACCATGCCATTATGATGATTATTCAAGAAGAAATACTGTGCTTTTTCAGTGCAATTAGAAGTGTTCACCGGGTTTTAGCGAATTTAAAATCCTTTGCTGAACTCCAATCGGAGGAAAATAAATGCCTGAGGACCTACAATGGCGTGAGTTTTGATCATAAGGAATTCGAAAAGGTAATCGACAAATCATGGATTAAAAAGATTATAAGATCCAACCTTTACACCCACGTGTTGAAATTGGGAGCCGTTGAAAGTTGTCGATAGTAATGGGTGAGTGTGAAGCAGCATGTCAGCAAAGGCCGGGCTTGAGAAGCTATAATGAAGCAGCCTCTACAAAGATGTTACTTGGTAAACTGTTCTCTTAACTCTGCTATTCTTGAGAAGATTCCTTTGGAAGCATGGTCTAGAAAGAAGTCCTCTCTGAGACATATTCGTGTCTTTGGCTGTGAGGCATATGCATATGTGCCATTTGAAAAAAGATCTAAGGTGGAAAACAAAGTTGTGAAGTGTATTTTTATTGGCTATAGCGCTGGAATAAAAGGATACAAGCTTTGGAATCCTGAGACTAAGAAGGTTTTGTACAGCAGAAGTGTTATCTTCCGTGAGCTGAAATCTTCTACATTGGATCTGCAGTCAGAGAAGAAATCAGAAAATGAAAAGGTTGTAGTAGGAATTCCTCCGACACCAGATAAAGAGAAATTGAAAATCAAATGTAAATTGAGCATCGAGGGAGAGACCTTCAAAAGAGTTTCCCGGAATTTCTCTTGATGAAGATGAAGAACCACCCTCAACCCAGCCCGGTGGAGTGGAGTTCAACCTCAAGAAAGGTGCTGCAACCCCGAGCAGGGTGTATGGTTTTGGATTGAACATTTAAGCAGTTTCGCACTTTCTGCAATCGGATGAACCTAGGACTATAAAAGAGGCATTTAAAATGTCCGATTCAAACTCTTGGTTGGAAGCCATGAATGAAGAGATGGCATCATTAGAAAAGAATGATACGTAGAGTTTGGTGCCATTGCCTAAAGGCATAAAAGCTGTGGGTTGTAAATGGGTATTCAAAAAGAAAATAGGTTATAAAGGTCATTCCCAAGTAGAGGGAATCGATATGGAGAAATATTTTCTCCCAGCTAAGATGAGACATCTATTAGATTTCTTTTTGTCACTTGCGCTAGCAGGCGAATTAGAAATTGAGCGATGGATGTGAAGACAACATTTCTCTCAAGCAGATCTTGAAGAAGAAATTTATATGTCCCAACCCGGAGCACCCCAGGGAAAAAAGGTTATTAACCGTGGCGGGTTGCAAAGCTCAGCCCTAGAATATGGTAAGCTCAAAAATTTGACACTTTGTTTTGTCATTGGGATTTGTATCAAAATGTGATCATTGTGTATATTACAAAGTCAAAGTGATCAAGTTATTGCTCTCTATGTTGATGATATGTTGTTCATAGGCAATAGTAAGCTAATGATTTCTGATCTTAAGTCTCAGTTGTCTACAAAGTTCAAAATGAAAGATCTTGGTGCAGCAGGGTATATTATGGGAATGGAAATAACCAGGGACAAGAAAAATAGAAAACTTTCGCTCAGTCAGAGTAAGTATATCATGACTGTTCTAGAGAGATTTTTTATGACTGAGTGCAAGCAGCTAGTTGTTCCAGTTACACAGGGAACGAAGCTATCTGTTGAGGATTGTCCAAAATATCCTACTAAGATGGAGGACATGACTAGTGTACCTTATGCTAGTGCAGCTGGAAGCCTTATGTATGCAATGGTTTGTACAAGGCCAGACATTTCCCAAGCAGTGGGAGTTCTTAGTTGGTTTATGGCTAATCCTAGAAGGACACATTGAGATGCTGTGAAGAGAGTGTTTAGATATCTAAAGGGTACTTCAGACTATGCTTTGTGTTACCATGGTAACTTGGTTGAATCATAGAAGACTCTCAGCATTCAAGGTTATGTGGATTTTGATTGGGCAGGGGACATTGACAGCAGAAGATCCACCAGTGGATATATTTTCATTATGAATAGTGGTGGCAGTTGAGTTGGATGAGTAAGCGGCGATGGTCGCTGTCCACCACATATGAATACATGGCAGCTACACATGCCTGTAAAGAAGCAATATGGTTAAAATGTTTTTGTTCTAACATTGGTTTTGATGCAGGGAAAATAACTATTTACTGTGACAGTCAGAGTGCTATTTGTTTGGCAAAGAATCCTACTTTCCATGCAAGGATGAAACATATAGATGTAGAGTATCATTTTGTATGAGATATGGTGGAGGATGGAAAGCTCTCTTTAGAAAAAGTGGATACTCTGGAGAATGTTGTAGATGCATTGACCTAAGCCCCGTGAGCACACAGAAAAGCTTAGGTGGTGTGTCATTGATGGGCCTCTTGGCCCATGAATTTTAGTAGTTTTATTATGCTCTAGAGGTGTCAGTAAGATCTTCGTCAAGTGGGAGCTTTTTGGAATATGTGCCTCAATCCTTACTAACATGGAAATCTTGAAGGGCAAATTCACTGTGACATTGTTCATGTCTAGGCTTACCAACTGATTCTAAATCTACTTGACAGTTCATGTCGCCAAGACAGAGTTGATGTCTTGCTGAAAATGACTATCATTGTGACTCTCTATGTTCAGCATGACCTTTTGTCGATCGGAAGAACTCTAGGTGATAGTTGTTCTTATCAGGCTAACTCTAGGGCTTTAGAAAGATGTCCTAGTGAATGGTGTAAGTCTCACTGATAGATTATGGCTATTGGGCTAACACACACGGATCATCAGGGAGGTCTCATCAGTTAGCAAGTCTCAAGGGGATATTCTTTGTTCATTCAAGGATGACAAAGATTTCACCGAGGAAGCCTGCAGACTTGAATAAGTCGCCGGCCACCTGGTAGCTCTGTCCCCTCCCAAGGAAAGACATAAGTCTTGCCAATTGGTGATTGCGGCACTCGGGATGACTTAAGGCCTCGGTATAAGGTCTTGGCGAAGACGATAAGTCTCGCCGACTCTTCAATGCTTCGGTGTGACATGTTCGGCTGGTGTAAGGTCTTAGTGAAAGACTTAAGTCTTGCCGACTCGGTAAGACTTGGATGAGCTTGGTATGAAGTCTTGGCAAAAGATGAATGTCTTGCTGACTATCAGATGCTTTGGTGAAACCTGAGGAGACTCGACGAAACCTTTTGGTGAATGGGAAGTCTTTCCGATGGCAAAGTGGAAATCAATATGCTTTGTGAGCATCGGTAAAACATCTTGACAACCCGTCGAATCTATGATGATATTGATATGAAGACTTTGTGGCATCGGGGAGACACTGTTAGTGTCTCACCAATATGCCAACAAAGTTTGATCGCCTTTGACCGTGTGACCATCCTATGTGGCGTCCCGCTGGACCAATTAGAGGAAGCGGTTTTTCAAACGAATGATGGTTGGTCTTTTGCATCAGTTACATCACTGGAAAAACTGCATGCAAGGAAAAATTTGAAAAGGCATGGAAACTTTCTTCGATGGAGCATTGGCGGATAAGGATGAATAGAAGGCAAAAATTAGTGTGTTAAGATTTAAAGGATTGATTATGATTTGAAATCACGATGAGTAAGATCAGATTGATGAGAGCTTTTATGTAACTGGATGAACAGTGAATGTAGCTACTAGGAACTAATACCAGAGAGATGTATCTCTGATTGTATGTAATTATTGTTACTGTAATACAAAGAGATTCAGTTTGGTGTGGTGGGTTTTTTCCCGAAAGGGTTTCCCACGTAAATCTGTTGTTCATTGTCTTTGAGTATCTTCTCTGTTTCTGCAAATCTTTCATGTGTGTCTTAATTGGATTGTAATTAGAAAAATTAAAAGTATTGTCTGCTTACTTCCCTGTGGTTTTGACGTTAGGAAAGTTGTTTCCGCACCGTTGATTTCCTTACAATCTTAGCTCCTAAATCATCACTGAACATGACTAAACCACCATCATATTTTTCAAGTTTAGTGAACTTACTCTTATCTCTGGTCATGTGATTTGAACATCCACTATAAATTACCCAATAGTCCTCATCCTAGCTTGCATGAAATGCGGTAACCAAAGTACCTTCCATCCTATTCTTCTTAACATCTGGAGGTTTCTTACTTACACATTTTCTAGAGTTAGTGGATATAGATTTATTTTCCAAAGCTAAGAATAAGCATTCACTATCATCAAACTCATTTTCAGATTCATCATCAGAAATTCCTACCTCTTAGTTAACATATTACAACTTCTTATACTTCTTATCCTTCCTATCCTTATCCTTATAATCCTTGTTCTTTTTATGTGCAGCCCTATTCAGACATCTTGAAGCATAATGACCAATATTACCACAACTAAAGCATTTAAAGGGAAACATACCTTTATACTTTTCAGTACCTTTCTTCAATTTCCTAGTGAAGTTAGCTTCCAACTCATCAACATCATCGCTATCTAGTTCCTCCTCAATCTTCATTGCCTTAAATGTCATTTTTGTCTTTTCTTCTATCTTGTCATCTTTCTAGAACTTTCTCAATTCAAATGCTTGCAGGGTGCCAAACAAGTATTCCAAGGTGTACTTCTTAAGGTCATACATTTCTTCAATCACCGAGATCTTATCGTTGTATCAATCCGGTATAGTGATCAAAATCTTCTCTATTATTTCTTGATTTGCTAGCTTTCCTCCTTGATTTCTAACCTCGTTTGCAATTTGTTCAACCCTGTGAAAGAAACTTGTAAATTCTTCACCATCTTCCAATTTCAGGTTCACAAGTCTATGCTTTGCTGCCAGTCTCTTTGTCAATTTCACTTTTTCATTCCCTTCATACATGTCTTCCAACTTCTTCCAAAATTCATATGTAGTATCCAAAGAATTAACCTTGATTCGCTCATTTTTAGATAGACCACTGAAAATTGCATACTTCACCCTCTCATTTTCTTCATAAGAAGAGATCTCATTTGTAGTATAAACACCACCAAACAGAGGTGTATACTTATTCTCAATAGCCTTCCAAGTCTTGAAACCAAGAGAGATAATATATCCTCTCATCTGTACCTTCCAATCTTTTAATCTCAACAACAAGGAACCACAAGCTCTGATACCAATTTTTAAGCAGGTGCAGGACAACTGAGAGCGGGGTGAATCAGTTGTCACACAAATTCAAACTTAAAACTTTATCACTTATCAAATCTTCAACCACACTATTTTCTTATTAAATATGAGCATGAAACATAGATAATAGAAAGTAAATCAACACAATGAACACCAATTTTTTACGTGGAAAACCCAATTAGGGAAAAACCATGGCGAGGGCTAACTCACAATATAAAGATTATAAATTGAATACAAAGACTCACTGCCAAGGGCTCACTACTCGAAAGAGGACTCACTATCCTAGTACAGAGGCTCACTGCCTACAAAGGACTCACTATCCAACAAGGAGGCTCACTACCTAAAGATACAAAAGAGAACAAAATATCCACCACAACAACTAAAGCACATTCACAGGATTATAGAAACATTCAGTTCACTACCTTCAACACACTGAAAAACTACTCTCACAACTCACTCACACACACTTCTGCTCTTATGATTTCTGGCACACTTTCTTCAATTTTCATCACACTGTCATCCAATTCTTCACAACTCGCCTTGCTTTTATACCTTTCTCAACCTTAGAAAAATTTACCAAGGTCAGCCACAATACATTGTTTCATAAATTCAAAATAGGTCGGCAACTCTAAATTCATATGGTGGAAAGGAATAAAAGTGGACCAATAAAAACATAAGAATAATATTTTTGAGTCTTCTACACACTTCCTCATTTAAGTTTTATTCTTCAAATGAAGTGTATACACTAGGTTGGCCAAACCCAATGAAAACACAAATTATCAATGATGCACACGCTTCCCAACAAGAAGATGACACGTAGACGATGCGACATGCTTCATTATGCATGAGAATACATCTCAGAATCTTCCAGATACATCCGTAGCAGAAACAACAAGCTTCAAAAACTTAAACTCTTTTCAATAGAAAATTCAGACTATGCAGACACACACAGAAACACTAAAACATAATTTCTGGATCACCAAATTCCAAACCTCTTCACCAAAGCATAGGACCGGCTTCACAAGACATCTCCCAAATTTGCATGATCTGAAACAAAACAGTGGAGAAACGCAGAGCAAACATATTTCTCCCAGCCCACAAAACACTGACACTACCAGTAGAACACATATATCGGTGGACACAACTTCTGTGTACCATCTCACCAAAAATTAAAACTCAGACTATATCATCATCAAATCATTATCAACATGCCTTCATATTCGCACATGCATAGGATCAACAAAGGAGAAATGTGGAGCACATATTGAAGCACACACTGAACACTTTCAACACTCTGACTTCTTTTATTCATTAATTTTCTCAAAAGCACTTGGAAACTCATCAAACCAACATATCTGCAACACCATAAAGATAGCTCCATGTACTCACAAAATCTTAGTAGCATCTCAACCATACATGTACAATCTGCAACATACTGAACATTGTTGACATCAATGACAACATTAATGACAACACCACGAAACTAGCTCAAATCTGCAACACATACCGCAGGTCCATATGCAGCAAGGCGGTTGTGTCGTTGAACTCGCTCGAATCGATGGGTGTGGTATGGGATCACCATTTTGCTCAAATCACTCAATCATCTTAATCACTCAATTGCAAATGAATTCAAATGAGCTCCTTTTTCACCATTTTACCAATTAAAGGGGTAAATGGAGGGTATTTAAGTGGGATTATTTTTATTTTCCAAAAGGGAATTACTTAATCAATTGTCAGGGTCATTTCTCTTTATCAGGAGATAAATCATCGCAAAATCCTATAAATTTGAAAATTCTCATCAAATCATCAAATCAAAAATTCAAAAAATCCTAAAAATTCCAAAATTTCATGATTTATCTCTCGAAGGGGGCATACGTGCATCATCACTTGAAAATTAGCGTCTAGGGCATATCAAAAAAATTTATCAACAATATCAACAAATTTTTCTTTAAAGCAACATGTTGCAAACACATCACTTCAAAGAGGGGAAAAATGTCTACACTCAAATTTGGTCTAGAGGATTAATTAAATACAAGTTATTTAATTAATAATCTTAATTCTTCTACTTATAAATAAATTGAAAAAATTATTTATATAGTTCATTTTCTCTAATTCTTCCTATCCTAAAATCTTTTCTTCATATCTTAATTAAATGAACAAATTTAATTAGTTTGTTTTATTTAATTAATCTCCTCTCATTAAATTTGAATTTTAAATTTGAATTTAAGCACATTTCTACTAACTTCTTCCCACCTTC
Organism: Sequoia sempervirens; assembly: GCA_007258455.2. Classification (NCBI taxonomy): domain Eukaryota; kingdom Viridiplantae; phylum Streptophyta; class Pinopsida; order Cupressales; family Cupressaceae; genus Sequoia; species Sequoia sempervirens. The sequence continues at coordinate 38,413 of VDFB02229830.1, forward strand.
CACCTCATCATGTGTCTCAAGAAATTAAATATTTCTAATATTTAATTTGGCATTTATCATCAACAAATTCTAACTAATTTGGGGCACTTGGCCTTCATCTCCATTTTATTCCTCTTCACACTTAGTTGTTTGTTTTTATGAAGGGAACACACTCCCCTTTTCTCTCTAACCCTTCATCTTCAACCGTCCATTCTCCAGATCGAATCCAGACCGTTGATTTCTACCACCTAGGCTCATGCCTTGGAAAATCTATAAATAAGCCCTCATTTACAAAAAAAGGATCCTTGGAAAGAGAGAGATATGAGCATAATTACACTCTGCATAATTTTGATTAGCATTGTCATTTTAGTGCATTCTAGTATTAGCATTTTAGCATCAAGTAGTTTAATCATGGCATTTTCATTACCAACATCTTAATTACAATAGTTTAATCATATCATTTTCATTAGCAGCATCATTATCTTTGCATATCATCTACAACTAGTTTAGCAATCATGTAATGTAGGAAACATCTCTTGCATTTCCAATATCTCTCATTCTTCAGGTTGTCATTTGGAAAGTCACGTGTACAAACAATTTGAGAGAAAAAATGATTTAAAGAATCCTTGGAGATAGAGGACAATGAGACACCATTGGGGAATTGTTTGTTTTAATTTGGTTATTATCTGAATTCGTTGATATAATGCTTCATTGGTTTGTTGTATAGGTTTTACTTGCTTATGCACAATACATTATTCATACACACAGTGAGATCCCTTTGTTAATCCAATCTTGGGTTGAGCATCCTTGAAGGAGCACCAAAGGCTTATTATTATGAGAAATGTTCCACTAGATAGATCTGTTAAGGATGTTATTATTTAGCTCTTCATTAATTGGGTATTTAGAGAGCACCTTCTCTTTGTTATTCTCCTAGGCCTTCCGCAAGCTTTTGAAAACATTGGACCCCGTCGGGGAGACTGGGAAGTTTCCAAATAGAAGATCAACCAAGGGTAGATTTTTCCATTTTTTTGCACCTTTGGGGACACCATTACTGATGTTATATCTTACCAGGACCTTCCAAGGTTCTTCACCAACAACACTTTTGTAGATCCACTTGACAGCAAGGGCAATCCCTTGCTTTTTAAAATCTTTTAACCCAATCCCTCCTTTCTACTTTTCCAGGAAGCACCATTCCCAACAAACTACATGCCTTCTTTTGTTTCCCTTCCCATTTCACCAAAGAAACTACCTTATCCATTTTTTAATTTCATTTTCTTGATATCCACTGAACATCCAGACCGAGGCATAATACACATTATAAGAGGATAGAATTTTTTGGCACACTTTTTTTCCTTCCTTCTATTGACAAGTACTGCTTGTTCTAGGCTTCTAGATTTTATATAATCTTGTTCTTAAGCCATTCCCACATGTCCTTTAGGTTGGGACTAATTGCAAACAGTATCCCAAGATACCTGACAATCATATTGGGCCCTCCCCATTGGAATTCATTTTCCTCAAGCCATTTTGGCTTATTAACTTCCCAACTTAGAAGTGTGGTTTTTGTTTTGGATATTTTAGCCCCAACTACTTTGGCATATAATTCCATTTTCCTCAAAAAAAATTCAAAGTTATCCTTGTCCAATTTTACAAAAAGTGTTGACATTAGTGAATTGAGCATTTAACAATTCATCTTTGTTTGGGAGTATAATGCCATGTACCTTAGGGCTTAAGGTGGAGTCTCTTAGAATGTAGTGAAGTGCATCAGCTGTAATGACAAAGAGGGAGGGTGCAACGGGGTATCCTTGTCTTATAGATCTTTCCAGAATTATTTCCTCTATAAGGATTCCATTGATTTCCACTCTTGTAGTGGCGTCCTTTAGCAGGGTTTTAACCATTATACACAGGTTTTCTGGGAATCCAAAACCCTCAAGAACCATCAATATAAATGGCCATTCTATTCTATCATATGCCTTCTTGAAGACAGACAATAGCATGCCTATATTCTGATTGAAGACTCTAGCCCACTCCATTTCCTCCCAATTGGTCAAAATATTTTCAAGGATATATCTTCCCTTAATAAAACATGTTTTTGTGTTATTGATGATCCTAGGGAGAACCAATCACAACCTTTGGGAGATAGCTTTGGCACATATCTTATATGAAATATTCCACAGAGTAATCGGCCTCCAATTTTTCAACATTGGTTTATCTCCTTTGGGTATGAGCTTAATGATCCCTTGGTTGATTTCCTTTCCTAAAGAGCCTTTACTCAGGGCTTCATTGTAGACCTGTAGTAGATCCTCACTCACCCACTTAATATTTTCTTTGTAAAATTCAATTGGTAGGTCATCTATGTTGGGTGATTTGTCATTATAGATTGAGAGGATGGTGTTTTTAATTTCCTCTTGAGCCAAGGGCTTGCTCAACCTATCAGCCATCTATTTTGTTATCTTCCTTGGAATAAGGATCTTGCATTCTTCTCTAGCCATCTTGAAATGAGTGTTATTGCACTCAGCTGTGAAGAGGTTCCTATAAAATTGAAAGAGCTTATCTTTGATGCCCTCTAGATCTTTTACTAGCCCCTCTTCACCCCAAACAACATTTACCTATTCTTTTGTTTCTTTAGACTTTAGGCAATTGAAAAAGAATTTGGTTCCCCTATCACCTAGGGCAACCCACTTTAACCTTGCCCGCTTCTTGAGGCCTTGGTCTTTGTAGTTTCTCAGCTTCCTCAAGCCTTCCCTTACCTCTACGAGCTCTTGATTCAGTTCAAGACTCTAAGGGTCATTTTGGATTTTTCCTTCAACATGGAGTAATTTCTCTTGCAACATTCCCTCAGTTTTCCTTCTGTCCTTTTCTTTCTACTCCCCAATTGTTTGGATGACTTTTTTCCAACTCTACACATTTATGTTCCACCTCTCAATGGGAGAACTGCCCCAAAGAAGCCACTTATTTATTTCCCTTACTATGAAGATTGCACTATTAGAGTCCTCACTCAAGTAGGATTGAGTTCAAAATGAACTTTTTTTTTCTCTTGAGGGGGGTATTTGCTTTACTCCCAATTGCTACATTGACTGAGATACGGTGGTGATTTGAAAGAGTCCAGGGGTTGACTTTAACCTTTGAGTTGGATCCTTCCACCTGATCAAAGGAGAACAGGTCTTTATTGGCATAGAACCTGTTGAGTTTGCAGTAGATCCTTCTACTGTCGTTTTAAAAGTTGTGCCAAGTATACCAAATTTCCTTATTATCCTTCTTAGTGCCTTTGATAGGATCCACTATCTTAAGTTTGTTCTTCATTATATACCAAAAGAAATTTTCATTTCCCTTCCAACCCATGTCAATTCCACCAATTTTATCTTTTTGATTCTCCACCATGTTAAAATATCCACCTAACACCCAAGGGATCTCTGGAAATTTTCTCAACCAGTCCCAAAGCTCACACCTTTGTCTATACTCATTCGGAGCATAGATGGAACTGTATGAACCCCAATCCAAATACCTGCAAAACAACATGAATAAACACATTAGGAGATCAAAAGCAAGCAAGAACAAGGATTCCCCATGAAATCCATTAGCATAGTTTAAAATAGGAAAGAAGAATGAAGAACAAAATGAAATAGCAATAAAAGAGGGATTGAATCCGAATTAAACAAGCAAAACTCTTGATCCCATGGGGGAATTGGTGCCAATTTGATGTGAAAATTGGCCCTTTCCCAACTCTTATGATGTAAGATTGGTGAATGTTGATGGATGATCCACTTTGATGAAGGATGGTGAGTGCTTCAAGACCAAAATCTGCATAACCTAGCTACAAATTCGAAAATGGATGAGATTTCAAATATTTGGTTACAAGTTTACTCAAATTCAGGATGATCAAATGAGTGGAGATTAGCCTCATTTATAGAATGCTGTTGAGGATGATAAAAAATAGAGAAACGGGGACCAAAAAAATTATCCAATGGCAAAGCCACTTGGTCCACCTGTGAATGGATGGAGGATGCAAGTTTTGGAGGATTGTGCCAATAAATGCATATATTTGAATTTTGGAAATTGTTGAAATGACATGCAAGAGGGAAGAAGAATGAGGAATGCCACTTGGCTCAAGGAAAAGGACATGTAAGAGAGAGAGTGAATTGTTAAGGACTCATCCCAATTTGGGATTTTGAATTCAAATTTGGGAATATTCCCAAAAGATGCCTTGTTGAAGGAAAATAGAAATTTGGATAAACTCCAAACAAAGTTCATTTCATGCGGGTAAAGATGGAGGATGGGACACATGAGGAGAGATTAGATTAATCCAAGTTGATTAATTTAATGAAGGGATTAAATGATGTGACCTATTTGACTTAAATTTGTGGATTTATTTAAATCAAATATGAGAAGAATGTGATAAGGGATTTAATTAAATGAAGATTTTGATTTATTTAATTAAAAGAGATTATGTTAGATTAAACTAAATAAGGTTTTAATTTATTTAATTTAATAGATAGATTTAAAATATTAATCAAATAAAGTTAATTATTTAATTAAATAGGATAATTAGATCAGAATGGTCAATTTAATTACTGAGAAAGAATGAGTTAATTAGATAACCAATTTATTTAATTAAGAGAGGAATATTGATGATTTTAATCAGATAAAGGTATTTGATTAAATGGTTAGACCAAAGGATGATTCAGGATGAAATGATGTTAGTGGTGTGGATCAAATGTCCAATGTCAATCAATACATTTTACGTGTCTACATTTTGCCCCTCTTTGAAGCAATGCACTCATTGTGTTGGTTCAAAGAATAAACGATCTCGATCAAAGCCAAAAATTTTCATTTTCAAAATCTTTCCCCACTGCTGCCCGGTGAAAGAAAACATGCCAATATATTGCCCCCTCGAGAGATTGGACGAAAATTTTGATTTTTGGGTGATCTCGCAAAAAAAGAGAACAAGGTGCCCGACAGGTCCAAAAAGGCTCCAAGAGGCCAAAAACGTGTCTAAACACAATAAAACAATGTAAACAGGCCTCCACTAGACAACAACAAGTTCAAGAGTCCAAAACCCTAGCAGGATAGTCAAACAAGGTGAAAAAACTCTAATTTTCAAGCTTAAATAGGCTTTGAGGGGTCACTTTCAATTAATTTTCATTCACAGCCCTCTAGCAATTTTGAGATTTGAGCTCTGACCTCCTAACGATATGGCACAATGATAGCTCCCAATGCACATTTTCGACCGAGTTCGGATGTACCAGCGGCCACCTGGCATTGGGGCACCATTAAGTGATCCTTACTTGAGCTTTATTTCTCTTTTTTAGCGTTCATTTATTGCTTTCAAA